>JAHDVE020011277.1:0-22571 GCA_022606495.2 Halesus radiatus | reverse complement strand
GATTAATAATTATTGTTTATAAAAATAATAATTGTTACCCTTTGCGCTATGCACAAAAATCTTGTCTTAAGTTTTTAAGAACTTTAGTTTATCAATTAATATTATAATTTCTTCAAAAGATTGGTATTCACTTTGTGGCGTCATTATTAATAAATGATTTGAAAATTACTTTGTATTCACCACTTTATTAATATATTATTTTTGATATGTATGTATTAATAAAGTGGTGAATGCAAAGTAATTTTTAATGGATTTATTTACAAACATAATATTATCTAAAAACTCGTAGAATTGCACAAGTTTCAAAGCCATTTAGATGCAGCTACTTCCTTTACCATGTTTTCCACTATTTCTTCACTGGATTATCAGGTGGGTAAATTTTGTATCTCAAATTAAAATAAAACACTTGATTATAATGTCATCGCAGGGCAGGTCCATTTTTAAAATTTTGTAATTCTTCTGTTTTTGTACAATGGCAGCCACAGTGAAAAAAATACAAATAATTAAAAACACCTTTAAAGCACTTCCCGGTAAGATATCGAGAAAACAACAATGTGGGGCGTTAGTCCACATAAAACTATTCATGTTTACATAAACAAAGGTGAAATTGTAGATTTCTGCTACACTTATTAATTAAATTTGCTGTAGCTCACATGAGCAATACTGTAGAAATTTGACATCAGAATTTATATTTGTGTGATACTAGGTTCCATAACATCTAGCTCGGTTTCCAGTAATAATAGGTATTTTTTGTGATTTTTCAAATTACAAAGCAAATAATAATATTATATTATAATATAATATTAAAAATTTACATACGAGTGCAAACGGTTTACAATTAGACAAATTTGAAGTTTTAGAAATCAGAGAAAGTGTTAATAGTCAATTTAATACAATCAATAACATTTTTTTTGAAATAGCTATCTTTTGAATTTATTTTAAAATTAATATTAAAAATAATTTCTTTTTTAATTTCTAATATAAACTTGTTAATCAATGTTTTTTAATGTTTTTATTAACATTTTTGATTAATTATTACCTACTTTAATTAATTTTTATTTTATGTTTATAATTTATCGTTTCTTACATTATTGTGTTACATGTTTATCATCTGTCTATACTTTACATTATTATTTTTTAGTATTCTATATATTCCTGAGGAGGAAAGCTTCGCTTTCGAAACATGTTGATTTATATATTAATAAAGTGGTGATTACTAAGTATTTTTTTAATAATTTATTATTAATAACACGTTCGTTAAAATAAAGAAATGGCAGAAAAATGTTTGTGACACTGGGTTCCATAACATCCAGCGGGGTTTCTAGTAATAATATTTTTTTTTTTTCTGCTTTTTGAAATTACAACGCACATAATGTTAGATAAGTACCATTATTAAATTGAGTAAAGTATAATCATAGAATTTTCAATTTGTATTTAGAGACACTTCTCAACTTTTAATTTGCATACGATCAAAATAAGGAACTGTATAGATACCACCTAAAACTTCGTCTAATTTGAACATTGTTTATGAGTTGTTCATATTTCACGTAGTAGCAGAACCATTAACTTGCCGTAATTCTTACTTGGTAATTCATTATTCATACATATGTTCGCATGTGATGCGCAACGGAAATGTCCAAGTAGTAGCAGGAGTGCCATGAGAAGGTTGGGAGAGTGAGGGGGGTGGGGGTGGTGGCGCGTGCGCGGCGGGTGCCGGAAGCAAGGCACATGACGCGATGCACTCCCCGCGCACTGATGCTAATGTTAATGTCGTGTAATTGCAGAACGTTTCCAGGACAAACTGAATAACTCATCGCCGCGCCCGTATCGTATTATGATCCCTGATAACGGGGGAGGCGAAAAGAGCGGTATTTAACTTTTAATGAAACTTGCAAATGAAAAGAATGACTCGATGATAAAGCAGACGAAAAACCCTTGTCTAGTATTAATAAAATATTTTCGTAGAAATAGATCGTCTCATAAGACAGCTCCCATCTCCTAATGTTGTCAGTTAAACGTTACATATTTTACTCTAAAACCGTGGTGTTGAAAACTGAAAAATTAGTAAATGTTGTGAAAAAACAAATTTGCCATCTGATACCGGATTAAATTATTTCATTGTATTTGAAGACAAACAAATATTTTTATTCACAGTTTTTAAAATTTAATAATAACGTTATTATTCAATTTTTAAAACCGTTTATTTATACAAAAAAGTTTAGATAATTATTAGTACAATTTCTTCAAAAAAATGGTATTCAATTTGTTTCGTCATTATTAATAAACGAATTAAAAATTACTTTGTAATCAACACTTTATTAATATATACATATCAACATATTTTGATAGCGAAGCTTTCCTCATCAGGACATACAGAATACCTTATTGGTGATCACAAAGTAATTTTTAATGTCATTCATATATTAATTATTATTACGCCTGGGAGCTCTTTCGCCTTCCGAAGGGATTATCAATCTATAGAGAAGCCACTTACAGACGATATATTTATATGTAGGCAATTAATTATATTTAATAGAGTTCTACAAATTAAACTTGAACAGAATAAACCAATAAATTTTATTTATATTTTATAATTATTATATATTTTTAATGTACCTACACGAAATGGTCAGCAAATAATATTTTGTCAGAAAACTAGTGTTAATAATATGATATTGGATATACTTAAATTACTTATTTCACATTATCTTTTATAATAAAACTTTTTTTGTACTTTTGTCAAACACATCAACCATTAGAGTAACTCTCTAATGTTATGTTTATGAACACATATATATGTATATGTTATGAATCTTCAAAAACCAGTGACAGTAGCCGTAACGTGCGAATATTTTCTCTATAGATTGACACCATGGGTGCTAACAGAACAGAAACATAATCAATGCAAATAAACAAAAAATAATAATTTTAACATTGAACTTCCGAGGGATGAATATAATTGTAGTAATCAATATTTACGTCACTTAGGTGTATTAAATCTTGCCTCCGCTAATAAAAGTTACAAATGCTTATGTCAACGCAAATGTATCAACCCACGCCTACAAATGACTAAGGAGCATGTTCTAAACAGTTTACATTTGAGATAAATCGTTACAACATGGTCGGTAAAATTTCCAAAGCACCTTATATTAACGCCCAAAACCGTCATCGATTAGAATGAATCAAGCCCATCAAAATTTTAAAGGTCATAAAAGCAGGTTTTAATGTGTTGTTTATGGATTTAAGAACATTAAACATCCCATCTCCTTGTTCCACGACCGATGTCCATTCCTGCGGTGTCATATCGCCGCGGCCGGGCCGGGCGCAAGCCAGCTTTAATGGGAATGTAATTTGCCAATACACCTATTTCGGCGCTTTATTGATGTGAACGAACTGCGACAAATGACTCTGGTAATATTTAAAGTGTTTCCTTTACATAACTCGTTCTCTTTCTCTGACATTCAACCATCGCCATCAATCACGGGATAAGCAGGGCCGAATCTAAATGCTTTTAAATGCCAGCGATCGTAGATGTAGAGGCAACACGTGAAGTGCTACCGTTTATTGAGCGCTCGTGTGACAAGTACCGCTACTACGCTTTGCGCATTATGGCCTTTGTGTGAACACTGAACTCCATCGCTCATTCCTAAATAATCCGATAAGTCATCAGAACTAGAAAATAACCACTCCGTTTAAAAATTATTATGTAATAAATGACATCGGTTAAGAACAATGTATTCTCTCCCTTGTATGTTTTTATCCTCTAATATTTTATTTCTGCAAAATGTAGCTGGCGTCATTTTCTTTAGTCGCTTCCTCATTGCTGAGGATCGTGACCCATAATCCAATCTCCCTGGTGTAGAAGACTCATTTCAATCCTCGCGATCCTGCGCTGCGTGGAGCACTGCGTACACCGACGTTCCGGAAGCCCGCGAAATTTGGTCATTCCAACGCATCGGTGACTTTCCTCTGCTTCTCCTGCTTTTCACTTTGCCAGTGATCGTGAGCTTCTCCAGACTGGAGTTCTCGGTTTGGCGAGCTACGTGTCCAAAGAATCTGAGGATATGACGTAGGCAGAGAGTTGATAGTATATTATGGATGCCAAGCTCTTCCAGAATTGGTATGTTTGTGCGCCTGGCTCTGTTCATGGAATTCTGAGCATTTTCCTCCAGCACTACATTTCGAGGGCGTCCATCCGCTTTCTTTTGCTGGCTCTGAGTGTCAATATTTCCTCACCGTAAAGAGGAATATGGAGAAAATCAGTACCCAGACGAGTCTCATCTTGGTGGTCTTCGTTTTGCCCCTGTCACTTTTTATCTTTTGCAATTTGCTTATGGCATCTTTAGTCATGCAAATCCTTCTTTCCAATTCTGTTTCACAACCTCCATCGTCACTTATAGACGAGCCTAGGTATATGAAGTTATTCACCACTTCTAAGTAAGCGAGATCATTTTTTCTCACGTAAGTACTGTGAAAGGCGTTAAAAAACGTGAATTATATCAAATCGTACCGTAATTTATTACAATATCGTTATGCTTTTATTTATAGTGTTTCAATGCGTCATTAAAACAGAGTTGTCTATAAAATTAATATTATTTTATGTTTTTATGTGTTTATCAGTTTGGCAATATCTATTGTCTTCAGCACTCTTTAATAATCTTCATCATATCTGACCTAATGATGGACACCACAGGACTGTTTGAGATGATGGTTGAAGAAAAACCAACATGGAACTTCCCTAAACATAATTCATAAATTATTTCCGATGCTTGACTTTTCAAGAACTGCCAGTGGAACTCACTTACTTTGGAGTAAGAAATGCAGTTCCAAATGTCGGTAAGCTCATTGCCACTTTACCACTCTTGTATTGTGGTGTTATATTAAAAAGCACTTGTAAATGTAAAGTAGATTTATTGACCATTCAGGTTGACACATATTTAACAAGTGACTGTCAGAGTTTATGTTCCATAGACAAAACTATGGAAGTGACATAGTTTATATTAAACCAACAGTCACATTCATTCAATAGACAGTCTCTTAGATGGTTTTCCTAATAAGAACAATTAAAAACTACCGTATATAACCGCTAAATATGTAGGAATCCATCGACACCATCAATTATTGTGATTGGTTATAAATCCATTATGATCGATAAGTACAATAAAAACAAGATTAATTTCATCCAAATCTGTTGTTTTACGAAATGCATAAAAATTGTGCTTTACACAAATAAATTATAAATCGGTATTCTTCATAACTTATGAGAAAGGACCTGATAATTTTACGTTCTTTTTGGTGAAATTCAAGTTATTTTTTACGTTTTTTGTTTTTGATTTTTTTTTTACAACAAAAATGGTAACTATATATTTGTTGCGTTTCTTGTATTTTTTATTTTTTTTTTGTTATTATTATTTTTGAAAACAAAAAAAGAATAACGGTGAATGGCGTTTTCGATATGAAGTTAGATGCGCTCCATATTCAAACTTCAAATTCAAACTTGTCTATTCAAACGCTCTATTCAAACTTGTCAAAACCATACACAAAGCAATATTTAGAACGTACCATATTACTTACTTTCTTATTTTGAAATACTGGAATATCGCGTGAAAAATTCGTATTATAATTTCGTGTTTAAATAAAGAAATTTGCGTTATCTCAAACGTGAAATTCTCAAATTTCCACTCAAAAGTCATAACGTATGAACCATTCAAAATCATTGGGTAATTTCAGATATGTATTTATATTTTCTCGTACTGGCGGAATGTTCAACAATTGTACATTAATATTTATATGGGCACATGAAACGTATGGATGAGATATTTGCCAATTAGAGTTAAGTTTTAAGTATTTTTGCATTTTTCATGGTTATTTCTGCATGGTAACATTTAGTACAAGACTTAAATATAGCTTTGTGAATTTTTAATTAAGTTATCAACTCTTAGAAGTATCCCCGAGACAAATATAATCGAGAACATGACCAAAGTTGGAGCATTATACAGGGGAAGGAATATAAAATATACACATTTAATTTTTTTTAAGCAAAGACAAATATTCCTGGCCTAAGAAATACCCGTTTTTTAAATTGAGTTTTCAAATCACGCGTCTTTGAAAAATCAAATTCAGTTTCAATGCCTACATTTAGGAATCATTTTAGGAAATCTGATGGGTCCTTCAGAAATCGAGCCAATGCGCGATACCTCGGATACCCCACCATTTTACTAACCCTGGTATAAATAAACCAGGTTAAGGAAGGGAAGGTCTGGAAATAAATAAGGTTTAAGGTGTGGTTAGAAATCTGGGGGTCAGGGTGTTTAGGAGTGACGGACGTATGAATCCATCCCTCCTACTGCGGTGCAAGGCGATGGGTTGAGAGAGTTCTTTCAAAAGGTGTTCTCTCTCCCTTTCCGGCCCTCTACGTAGTTGGTGGATAGACACATCCACCGCTAAGACCTGGACAAACCCGACCTAATGAACTCGTTCACCCCTGCTAAGTCCCCAAACGTAGCGAATAACTTAATAACCTATCAAAACCTCCAAAATCGAAGTATTTTTTTAAACTTAAAGTACGTACCAAATCAGTGAAGATGCGTATATATTTCATAACATGGTAATTGATATGGTTAAGTGATTTTATAATGGTTGATATTGCTTTCGCTTTCGGTGAATAAGAAAGTGTCGATAAGAAGAGGGAGCAGGAGGCACTTCAGTTTCGGCAGACCTTAAAGCTTTCATCGTGACGTCACGATTTAACACGATATTGATATATTATTGCGCAGTGACATCTCACCATGTCCCAGCTTTAATGCATCGCCATAAATAATATTATATCATGAAAAATAGTTGAAATGGAAATTACAACACACATAAACCCTTTATTAGTAAAACTATTGTTTAAAATTCGTTCTAGGACGAGCGAAAAAGACGTTTCTGAGTGTGAAAGACTATTTGGATAAAATCACGAGAAAATCATTAATATTTAAACATATTCTGGTAAAAATGTCTGATACCTACAGCACTAACATACATATACACAGGAGCGTGCATTATATATAGGCACATAACCACTGCCTAGCCTACCTAACACATATAAAAATATAAATATTATTAAAATGTATAAAACGATGACAAGAAATCAATCTACACTTTCCAAAATACGCGCGAAGTTCCAGCTATGAATCGCAGCGTCGCGCGCGTCCCGCCGACCGCCATACAACACGTGGCAAAGGCAGGAACTAAGTATACAAAATTCTAAGTACTAAGTATGCATTTCATATTCAAATGTGAACTATGTTCTACAGAAAAAAGTACATGTCTGCATAATGCGCATCCAAGGGAAGACTCGGTTGTGTTATTGTCAAAAAAGGCCGCGCCTTTTGATACAAATCACAAACGTTGCCATCAGTGCCATCTGTTAGTACCTCTATTAATTAGTACAACTTTTATTTTGTTTTTTTTTTCGTTAATTCCAAAGTTTTTATCAATTTATTCGCTTTTTTTTCCCACTGCCTTCACTGATTAAGAGATCTGTGCACGACACTAAACGTACATAGGCACAACATAGGCACCTATACAAACAAAATACAGGTTTATAGAATTGGTGCATTTATTTTCAAGTATTTTTTATCTGAAAGATAGGAATCGGGGGTTAAGAAGTTTTTTTTTTCAAATTTGCCCCCAAGGAAAAAGTGTCAATTCACGCTGAATGATAGAGAATTTCGAGTTATACTACTGAACCTCTTAGTAAATAAGTAATCAGGGGCCTGATACCGGTTCATTTCAAGGATAAGGATAACGCATCCGATTCCATTTTAATGACAATTATACCCTTTTAAAGTATAATTTGTGCTTTAATTATCACAATATTATTAAAATCATAGGTTCATCACACATATTTAACACATGTGATTTATTATTACTTGTTTTACACATGTAGTTCAGTATAATTTTTTATACTAACATCCCTTTTTTCGGACATTTCGGCCTTTTGGCATAGTTTCTTTACAAACATCGCAATCTCGTTAATTCGGTTAATTTAAACGGAATATTATACGAAAAATGACTAATCAAAAATATTTACGAAAATATTGAGTTTTTCTTTTGTTAAAACTACGCAAATATGAATATTTTTAAGGAATGTCATTCGATGAGAGCTGTCATCCGAGAGAACCGGAACCGTAGTTACGCAAAAAGTGTTTATGCCGAAGAATAAGGACAATGTCTTAACATTAAAAGTAACCGGAATCAGGCCCCAGGACTAAATAAACATGTTCCCAATAATCTATTCCATTTTGATTTTCGTTTGTGAGTCAATTAATATAATACATTTTTTTGTGTTCTAAGGATCTTGACAACTTGCTTGCCATCACCGACAATCCATTTTTTTTCTTAAAAAATAAAATGCTTTTGCTAATGTCTATACTAAAATGTGACATGAACTAATAAAAAACACTAAGATATTTTAGTGTTGTAAAAAACATCCGTTCAGCATTTTACAGTTACAGTTTGGCTTAAAACCTCCGTCACGACTTCTGCCGCGCGGAATCTGTTCGGGCGTATCGAGCGGGAAACCTTAACATATCTGCATAGTAAGCAGGCTCACTAAAGGTCAACAATTAGATCGACTTAAGATGATCAAACAGTTGTGCCAATGACCTTCAGCGTGAGATGGGAGCCTGGTAGCCGCGAGATGAGCCGCACCATTAAAGGTCTCCAATTCACTATGCATTCATCTTCTTCGTCAGGTCCGAATCGGTAATTCTGTAATTCATAATGAAAACAGTTCAATTTGCCCCTATTCAACAAAAACTAACCTAACTAATACGATATCTTCTTAATTGTATATCTTTTTCTAAGTCTATCCTCACTGTAACAAAACTGTACAACTGTTTTTTAATTTTTTTTTTATTTCTGAATTTGTTTAATACTTGCTGATACTTTAATATTTTTATAATATTATTTAAATCGATATTATATAATTGGAGTGTAGTATCTCTATAACAAATCTGTTATTCTGTTTTGGTGTATTTTTAAATATTTTTTCCAACTTGTGTACATTAATCATAACATGCATGCACCTGTATTGTTCTATTATTGCGCTAATTGTGTATGATGATTGTTATTTATTGTTTTATAATATAATATTGTTGAACTAAACTCCTGCTGATAAGCTACTTGTGGTGGCTTAGCGGGTTCAAGTTACCATTGCATGTAATTAAATGATACAGTAAAAAATATACCCTCCAAATAATGTGAGAAAGTGCTTATGTAACCTAAGTTGTTTATACTACCTAGGTAATTTAGGTATCACTAAGCAAAATTAGGCAAAAAAAGAAAAAATCGAGTCGTTATCGTATTCAATTAATTTTTCACGTTACCTATGATTTATTTCGTCTACACGTTCTCCAAAATACAAAAAACATATTATTTTGAAATAAAAAAAAATGTTTAGTAAAATAAAATTAAAAAATACAAAATCTTCAACGGCTTATCAATTATTAACTTCCACCTCATATGTCGTTATGGATACCGTTGTTATATTGCCTCAGTCATCCGTTTAATTATTATTACATAATCAAGTAGTGTATTTCCCATTAATAACTGCTCTTTCTTATAAATATTGTAAGATTATTTCTCTTTAACGACTTTATTATGTATCCATTACACAAATGCATTTACTATCTATTATCTTTAATATATGTTAATTTTGTCTCCCTCCTACACGTAATACTTCTCTATTGTTGTCTACCTCTAATATTTTATTCTCTTTTCTCTCTCTTTTGTATTATGTAACTATACGTAACTTATGAAAAAAATAGGGTTATAATGTAAACACATACATTTGTTTTAAACCACTTTAATATATAAATCAACCGGTTTCGGAAGAAACCTTTCGTCAGAATAATGTTAAAACTAACATAAGATACAAAATAATGTCAGACATACATAAATATTTAGGTGTTGGAGTGGGAGGCGACAAAAGGGGAAAGAGTAATTCGAGGTTTCACAGGAGGAACATATCGTTTCACTGGAAAAACATCTAGAATAGCACTATAAGATAAAATTACTTGGTGATTAAATATACTAGAAATATTTTTTAAAGATTTTATAATTTCAAGTGTTTCTAAATTATCTAAACTTTTACCTATAGTAATTACGTAGAATAATTTGAATTCCTTTATCTTTATTAAAAAATATGATTGAAATTGGATGATTGCAAACTCTGAAAAATTATTATCATTTATACATATTAAGTGTTCCGTGATTTTAATATTACCACTACGGTATGTTTATCTGTGTAGAAGGATAGTCAATGCAACATAGTTTTTATTTATTTCATAATTTGTCGTACTAAGTGAAGAAAATATGGATATTAAACATAGTATTTCAAGTGGAATTTACGTTTAAATAAAAACTTTTTTGGACTAGTGCCGTGGTTGCCCAAAGATCTCAAACACAAGAGAAAATGCTGATAGAACAAGGGAAAAAATATGTATAAAAAAGGGTTCATGATAACAGGATGCATTATGAATAGCAATTATAAAAAATACTCTATGCTAATAAATATGACTTTTCATCGAGGTTCGATATCTATCTATTGGCATACATATTATTCATATTACGTTGTATTTATGACCTAAATGCATAATGTCTGACACCTGCAGGTAGGTAGGTTCAGTAAATAACAATCCTGAATATTTAGTCTCCATTTCCAAATACCACCGGGCCGGCCCATGCACCGGCATAAGTGATATCAGGTCCAGTAAATCATATCGCCGACAGAGTTATCTCCGCGCTGCGCTAGTTGGATGCTGTGAATAGCCATGAAGAAATGTGTCTGCAGAACCAGTGACATTCTCTTCAAATGGAGGTTCTATAAAGTTATTAATAAGCGTTTCCTCTACGTAAAAGACGGGTTGTGATTTGATCTGACCTTTTCAACGCTATCGTCACTTCCATACAACTGTAAATAGGTTGGAGAGTCATTCATTATCAAAACTTCAATTCAAGTTGACAGAATAAACCCAACATTTACCGAACAGAACATACCTGCCTTCAATAATGTGCTACTTCTGAGTGGCCATAATAATCGCAGGAAAGCTATTTTTTATAAAATAAACGTGTACATTTGTTTTGAACCGCTTCAATTTAATATATAAAATAATCTCGACTTAATTAACGCGATAATTTAGAAACACTTGAAATTCGAAAATCCCTAAGTAATATTTCTGGTGTATTAGAAAATGATGTAAATTTATCAAGCAATCCTCTTTTCGATATTTTTCCAGTGAATCGCTTTGTTCTTCCAAAAAACCTGTATTTAGCCCTTCTTCTTTGATCGGCTACCACTCCAACACCTAAATATACATGTATATCTATCATTATTGTATATCGTAGTTTAGTTTTAATATATTCCTGACGATGGAAGGGTTCTTCCGAAACCGGTCGAAATTATTACATATATATTAAATTGAAGTGGTTTAAAACAAATTTATATGTTTATATTATAATTATGACAAGCCACAAAGTAAATGCTTTTTACGAATATGAGCTATTTTTTAAGTTGTCACCACATTGGAGTCACTTGATCAATTAAATAGACTAATTATAGATCTTTGTCTCATCATTTTCCATAATTGTTTAAACAGTTGATTAAAAAAATAATGATTCCCTCATCAGGACACAAATTACAATAAAAATAATGACATAACTATAGACAAATTGTAAACAAAACAAAAATTAACAATAAGTGATGAAAGAAGGTAAATTTAAAATTTAGTATTAATGTAAACCTCTTCAATAAACGCAAAATCACTTCGTGGCATTTATTAAAAAAGTGCTTTAACATTTTTAATTTTTTTTATTTAACGTTAAAATAATTTTAAAAATTCTGTATTATATTCCAATTATTGTATTTACATTTGAATTCATCATTTTATTTAATTATGGATTCCTTGAACCAATTATAAAAATATTGAAGTCGGCAGGATAATATGAAATAGGTATCATCTCTTTTATAGCTTTGTTAGGAACCATTTTGTTTGCTAATGATATTTTTTATTACTTGTTTGGAATTTTTCGAATAGCACTGAAATAGCAGTTTTGCAAAACAAAGCCATGAGAATAATTTTAAAAACATTTTTTTTCGAAAGTTCAAAAAATGCCAAGGGATCTAAGCATATTATCTTTTAAGCAAATTATATACTTAAATGTACTGTTGTTCTCTTTAAAATGTTTTACGGCCAAAAAAATTCTGATTTCTTGAGAAAAAAATAATAAACTTAAACACAGACATAACCACTCTACAAGGAGAAATGATTTAAGAATTTCCCTTCAAAAGAAAACAAATCACAAAACTCCTTACTATATCGATCGTCCAAGAAATACCGGCCAATATAAAAGAAGAGGAAAATATTTTGTAATTTTTGAAGGAAGTTACGAAATATGTAAAATCCAATTTTTTGTGTGGTAATTTGTAATTTTTTATTACATATTGTGACTTTAATTGCATTTTTTGTTGTATGTAAGATATATAATGTTCATATTCGAATACTTTTTTTACATCAATACCGCACAACTGCTCCAAACCGTGTGGAGCCAGTGAGACTATGGCATCCCCAATTGGGAAATGTTGTGAGGCTGAAGGTATTGGGGAGGGGAAGGAGAAAGGGAGGAGGAAGGTGGGGAAAAACCCGGCTATTCAGATCTGGTCACCAAACACGGCTAAAAGCCATTTCAAGCAATGTTTCAATTCTGAATGGTGGTCTTTCACCACGCCGATACTGAGAGTATCTTCCACTCTGGAACGTGCACATATGTACTATATATTATTTTTAAATTAATTAATTGTGAAACAGCACAAAATTAATTAAATAAAATTTACTTGCGCACGCCGGGATTTGAACCCGCGATCTTCGGATTCGTAGTCGAGAGCCTTACCCCTCGACCATGGAGGCCGTATGCATATACATATAAACAATATGTATATATTCCATTTTAAGTTAAATAAATAAAATAAAATAAATATACTTAATTTTGCGACTATTCAACAAAGGTTTTAATGCCATAATATGAAATTAATACATTATGTGTAAGAATGAACGAGCATGTTGATAACGATTTAGTTTATGTGTGTATATAAGGACCGTAAGTGCGTGAAGGCACCTACCTACTACTTACATTATTTCATAAAAAAAATTATCATGACCATTATAAAAGGCCAATAAATCAAATCTTTCGTTGAATCACCGAGTTCAATGTTCCCTCGACATCCTACAACTATAAAACCTTACAAAATGTTTGAAATGTGCCATAAAGCCTTAACAGGTTGATCCATTAGTAAAATTTAACGCTTGTTTACAACGATTTATTACTATTCAGGAGATAACTCCGGCAAATTGTTCTGGTAAGTGATACAAGAGACACGGCCATAGGTCCGGGGTCTGCATGAAGGCATGTTTTAGGATTATTGTAAAGGAAATTACTCGCTTTACGGCATGGTTCAAAACAGAAATAAATTTTGTAGTCTTATTACAATAGAATTGATTACATTTTCGTAGAAAGAAATTACTTCGTGGTTTGACATGCTTATTAAATCAAACGAACACATTTGTTTAAAACACAAAATTTATTTTAGGTTTTATATTTAACCCTGATGAATCTTGAGATAAGCGAAACCGGTTGGTGTTGATTTAATTTATTTTGTTTTATTTAATATAATTGATTAGTAAAGTAATAAGAATAAGTATTCACTCTGTGGCGTCATTATTAATAAATAAATAATCATAATATTTTGATATTTACATATTAAATACAGTGGTTTTAAACAAAGCAATTGGTTAATAAATGAAATAAAAATACTTTGTAATCATCACTCCATTAATATATGCATAACAACATGTTTCGAAAGCGAAGTTTTCCTCATCAGGAACGTGCAGAATACTAAAAAAATAATAATGTGAAGTACAAATGATAAAAATAGAACAATAGATAAGGAAGAATAGGTAACATAATAATACTGAATTAAAACACGTTGATATGTATATATTAATAAAGTGGTGATTAGAAAGTAACATAAAATTCATTTATTATACCAATCTTTTGAATAAATTATAAAGTAATTGTTATTAATTTAATAAATATGGCTCCACAAAGTAATTTTACTTATTGTGAAGAAAGAATAACTTCGTTTACACCACTTTAAAAACATAAATATCAACATGTTTCGAAAGAAAAGCTTTTTTTATCAGGATTAACAGTTAAAATGATCTTCTTAAGTGATTATTCTTATTAATTTATTAATAATGACGCCACAGAGTGACTAAAAGACTTTTGAAAAAAATTTGATAAGGTTTATAATTCTTAAATTTCTTACATTGGGTGCTCTCAAACATTGAAGACGTATATATCTCATTGAGGTGATTATAGTAAACGAACTTCCATGCAAAGATATAAACAGAAAAAGAAAATTAAAACCAACAACACTTATTGCAGTCTTGAAAATTTTCGGTCGATATTTATAGTCACTTTTTTTTGATAAAATAATATTAATTGTTCTTTACCCCCTTTCTTATGAAAGTTACAGGCAACGTAAATACAAGCTCAAAATAGTTTATTATGAAAAACTACGAAAATCTGAAAAAAATTCATCGTTCACGTTCGCGCTGCCTGCCACTGCTCGTCATTCAATTTCTGTTCTATACCTACTTAAAATAGATTACAACATTTCAAGCAACTTATGAATTATATGTTACCATAATATATTAATTTATTATGAAGGAGTATATATTATATCCTACTAGGAAAGAAGTACTTCAAAATCTAAAAACGTTTAATAATTTGTATTGTCGTATCGCCTGGTATAGTTTCACATTATGCACCTCCAGACGAAAAGCCAAAGGTTTTGCCACTCTACCATGTACTTCTTCAGAATGGTGGTCTTTCACCAAATTGATAATCAAACTATCTCATTGACAGTCGGTATATAGAACGTGTCTAAAGAGTAGATTAATTTAATCAGACTAACATATTTTTTTATAACCAAATATAAATTATTGCACAACACATCTAATACCGAGCTGAGAGCTGGTATTGCACCACAGATGCAATACCGAGCCGAGATTGCACTACAAATGCAATATTGATCTGAGATTGCATAACACGTGCAATACCAGCACATAGCACGAGCAATACCAGTGCACTCTATAAATAGCGCGCGCACAGTGGTTTGTGCCCTCTTTTTACTTTAACCGAAGAACGGACAATATCTCCTCCCTTGGATACTTCGACCTGCCCCTGCCAGACAAGAACATTCTTCTACAGCCAGCAATTGCTGACGTTACCACCCGATACCTCTGCGACCGACCATTCTGGCTAGTGCTGTAAGTCAAGAACGCTCGGAGCGACAACATCTCCACTTGGAAACTACTAAACGTCTTTCTCAAATAGGATTCGCAAATTATATTAGTCGAGCGTTCCTGTATACTTGTGCCTAAATATTTACACTCTTTTTTTCTGGTGCGGGTCTCATACACGTGCCGTACAGTCGGTTTGCGAATAGTTAGTAACATTGGTCACCATGAATCAGGTAGCCGCCTAGTATGGTGATCTAATGTATCTACTCCATATGTAAATGTTTCCATTAAATATCATGTATTTTATAAATAAGTAAATAAAAATAAATAAATTAAAACAAATTGAAATAATTAATAATAAATTCGTTTTATTGGTTAAATTATGCCACGTGTGATTTTTCCTTAATTGAAGAAGTCATATTTATTGAGCTATTACCCATTCCTGATAGTTTTAAAACAGTTGTTATTTTTAAAATATATATATAAATAACACGTTTATATTAAAAAATGGCATTATAGAAAATAACATAAAGTAACCATTGTACATATATGCAGGTTTTCATTCCCGCCGACTGTTGTGGTCAACTGAATAAATGAGCATACAAGTTCCTTACCTACTCGTATTAGTATATAAAATGAGTTACTATATGATATTATTTTTACGGTTCTTTTTCTTAGGTTGGGCACAGCTTTTCAGGCTTTATATAGGTATCATTTTATGTTCAATAAATACAAAAAATCGTTATGCAAGTGTGGTTGCAATGACACTGTTCTCGAATGCAGACAAACTGTTTACTGGAAAAGGCGTTTCATAAAAGTAGGTAGCCACTTTAATATTTTATGAGCATTATATTTTGTGCTAATGTATTTCGTGGACAAGTATACCATAAGCCATCAATGTTTATGCACCGGCTTACCTTTTATTATATGGCCGGAGTTAGCGTAGATTTGTTACATAAAAAGACAAAGCGACTTCGTGACATGATCCTCTCATCCGTCCAACTCTCCGAGGAAACTAGCGGCTGTGTTCTCTTCACGAAATCGTCGTTATATTCAGAACAATCATTTTCCTTTTATAATGGGGGCCTTGTCGTCGTTATGCGGAAGATATTATTCTTATGGGAATTATCGGGAGTTGTCGGATGAATGAAGAAATGAGTGTAAAAATAATATATGAGGCAGGAATTAATGGTAATAGAAGTCGGGGATGCCCGAGGAAGACATGGCACGATCAAGTGGATCGAATACCTGAACCGGCTGATGTCAAGAGTCAGAATAACAGAATAGTATGTGTGAGACGATTTGTGAATACGAATGAAGCGCGGAGTGTACGAGTATGCTGAGACGGAGTTATGTTGCGTTTTTTTCTCTGCCTGCCCTTGCTGTTAAACCGCGTGATAGTTAGTTGCAAATTCAAATTGCTTTCATAAAATTAATTTACACTTTTTTTGTATTTTAAACTGTTATTCTGTAAACATTTTTGTACTTACCCAATGTTTTGTATTTTTACATGTTTATTGGATGCTAATTAAACACAATAAATTAAGTTACATTAAATATGAGTAAGCTGTAGAAATTCCACCCGACTTACTGATTATCAATATTTCTTATTAGGTATTTTCATGAGTAGGTGTTTAAATTTTTTTTTTCCATTTCTTGGACATTAACTATGTTAGAATTTCTAGATATATTATTAATCATTTATTAGATGCCATAGCTTCAATAAAGAAAAAAACTAAGTTTAAACAGTAAAATATTAAAACATTTTTTAAATTGTGTCCTTTAGAAACTTATGTAATAAACAAACAAAAAAATAATGAATTGAAACAATCAAACTTTGTTTTAACTACATTCATTTGTTACGCATGTAGTATATTCTTCGCCCCGACGATGGAACGGTTGGTGTGAAAAAATAATCTGTTTAAAACAAAATTAAATTGTTTCATTTGATTATAATGAATAACCACAAAGTGATAGCTTCATACAATAGTGTATGAAAAAAAAATCTATAATTAATTTAGTAAATAAAATAAGGGCACCGTGAAAGTCACCTTGAAATCTAGTAATTTTACTTTGTTAATCATGTTTCCTTATTATTTTGACTTCCCCCCCCCTCCATAAAAATCACCACTCCTTCTCCCACTACCCTCACCTAATAATATCTAATTATTTCTGTACTTGTTTAATTTAAGTTCGTTTTGAGAACACTAGTAAATGCCACGGGTGTGTCGAAACCGATTGCAAATATATAAAATTAAGTAACAAATGCACATAGTGGATAAAACTCTTCACAATAAAATGTTTGCATGAGTACCTTTATACACCTACCTATGGCGGCACGTGACTTTTGAGTGAGCTAGAGTGCTAAGATTGAAAAATACGACATTATTAGGGCACTGCCCCACATACTATCTAAATCTCCATACAACAAAATTGAAATTTTGAAAAAAAAAAAAACTTTTTTAGCTTCAACATCAATAACGTCGTATTTTTCAATCATAGCACTCTAGCACACTCAAAATTCACGAGCCGCCACTGACTGTCACCTACTATAATAAACTATTCAGACCTATAAAAGCACTTCTATGAGTAGGTACCACGGCTTTCTCTTTCCTAAGAACAGTTTTCTTTGGAACTTCTCGGCTTGTGAATAGCGTGAAGAGCGTAAACTTCTCCCAACCGTCTGAAGTCTGTGGGCCTATCGCATCCTCTTTGGGATATGTTGTGAGGCTGAAGGTAGTGGGGAGGGGAGAGATATATAAACACGGCTAAAACCAATACAGGCAACTTTACGATTCTAAATGGTGGTCTTTCACCAGAGCGATACTGAAAGTATCTACCACGAGGAACGTGCCTCAAATATCTCATGTATTATTTTTAATGAGTTAACTGTAATATGAGATATAACACAAAATAATTAAATAAATATTCCTTGGGCACGCAGGGAAATGTAAATATTATTTTTCGCTATAATCTTTCAATTGATATATGGTAAGCGACCTACTCAGGCGCGGGCGTTCCGTTGAAATGGGAGCTAAGTTTACTACTCAAAATCTAGGCGTACTGTGCACAACCCGCAGATATTATAAGCGAAGACTCCGTATACATCTCAAGCAATTCGTACTTTATGCAAAATCGATATATTATTCAATTTATTGGAATAAGTTATTAGTCCAGTCAATATGTCGTTAAAAGGGGGTTACGTGACAAAATATAACATTACTTGTTTGTCTTGAAGTCTAGAAGGTTAAATGATAAATGTCTACCTCAGAAGATAAAAATAGGTAGTTTAGTGATAGGTTGGTCCTGCCTCTAGGGAAGTCTGGTGAAGTAATCGGGGAAGTAAAAGATCGGGATTGTGTATCAGCCCATTGATAAGCTTGCGCCCTACTAATTCCAATGAAATTTTGCTTCTAACATCTAGACCATAGGTTCCCCAACTTTTTTCCCCGTGGACTCCTTTGCCGTTTTTTTCATTTCCTGTGGACCCCCCTCCCTTCCCCTGCCAGCCTTTCTGTCAAAAACTTTAGTACAATACTGAACAAGTGGTATTTATTCACTGCGTGATGCATTACTGCTGGTATGGAAATTTGTAAAAATTTGCACATGAACGTGCATGCGTGGACGCGATTCGCTTTAAGTGCGCAGTAGGCTTGTTTAGCGAAACTTACTACGGTGCTTTACTTTGCATGCAGTTTGAATGAACTCCGATCCGTGGACCCATTTACATCTCATGGACCCCTTTTTCTCGCTGCCATGGACCCCCAGCAAATCTATATGGACCCCAGGGTCCGTTAATACCACTTTGGGAACCTATGGTCTAGACGACCTTATCATTGCATTTCAGCAAAAAAATAAGCTCAATTGGATCAATTGGAGAGTGTTGTGTCCAGTAAGGTAGTCCCAGGATTTGAGTCCCAGTTGCGATCGAAACCTTTTTATTTTCTATGAATTTTTATGTTTCATGATTCATTAAGTTGATATTATCTTCTTCAATCATAATATTTTAATTGGTCACTCGTTTTGTCTAATATTCACCCAACTGCTGGATGAACAAAATCGATCTATCGATTAAAAGAGTTAAGTTAATTGGTAATTTTTCAGTTACTTTCGAGTCGTAATCATCGATAGTTATCATTTTGAAAATTCAATTAATAAATACTATTAATTAAACACTTATATACTTGCGAGAATATTACTTATTCCCAAATCCACCATCAAAGAATACATTTAATTGCTTGGAAAATAAGTCATTAAACCAAATTGATTTTTCATCCCTTTCACTCGGTGCGGTCACGACGGTCCTTCAGCAACTGCACACAATACCATAAATAATGGAAGCTTGCCAATGATCTTTAAATTTTTAATTCAACTCTGAAAGTTCATCGCTGATTAACGTCTTGTAATTTTACACTTCCACTTTTATGTACACCCACCGAATAATGTTTTACATCGATTTATGTTACATCCACATTATTGAATCCGAAATAAACGAGAGGTGATTTATTCAACATGGACACTTCCTCCAGCGGGAGTCCATAACCCCGAACTACACTATGGGGTATTCGAGACCCCGCGAGAAAAAAATCAGGTGATTTTTATATCGGTTTTAACATTTTTTATTGAGAACCGCGCTTGAAAAATAGGGATTTTTTGAGACATAATATCATCAAGGCGTATTGCAGCATACCAAAGAAGAAGACTAGGCTACGTCATGGCTATTATATAGAAATAAGATTTTATGATCGGTCACTCAATTTCAACGCGATGATGATTCCTTATGTAAGAATCACTTTAACAGCAGTGGCGATACTGAAGTGGTTAGAAAATGAATATGAGCCAAAATTTTAAGAAAATATTAGTTAGAATATAAGTGAGTAATGTGTGGAAATTAATGGATAAAATTCACATATTCACTCAGGAAACTATTTAATATCCAATAAAGAGGCGAGTTGTAGATGTAATCTTTATTTTCCAGGTAACTGAATATTAAACACATATTTTATTTATTTATTATTACAAATAGCATTTGTTATAGGCTGACGTATTACCCATCTCAATGGCAATTTACAGGGGTGGTTGTTCAGCTAGGATATTTAGATGACAAATATATTACAAATTAATAAAAAATAAATAATTATGCTAATTTAAAGCCATAAAAGAATTTAGAAGCTGACAGGTTTATTGGAGGTGATCAATGATCTTACTTTTAAACTGCTTTATCAATTGAACTCATTTTATACGTAATATACATGAACAAATTAATTAAAAACTACTTTGTAATCACCACTTTATTCATATATACATATCAACATGATCTTACTTTTAGACTGCTTTATCAATTAAACTCATTTTATACATAATATACATGAACAAATTAATTAAAAACTACTTTGTAATCACCACTTTATTCATATATACATATCAACATGTTTCGAAAGTGAAGCTTTCCTCATCAGGAATATATTGAATACTAAAAAATAATAATGTCAAGTATAGACAAATCATTTGTCCCTTCGCTTTCGAAACATGTTGATATGTATATATAAATTCGTTGATTAATAATGATGCCACAAATTGAATAATCTTTTGAAGAAATTATAATAAACATCAAACTGTCCGGACACTATTTGTAGAACAAGTATTAAATTCGGGTTTTGTTACGATTGCCAAGTAAAAGATATATCCCCAATAAAAAAAAATTCAAAATACATAAATGAGATTACTATTTGCCAATGCTCACGGATGGTGAAAATAATTGGAAGTAGGTTGAAATTTGGTAGACAGTCCCGACTGAACGGCATAAATTCGAATAATAGCTTGTAGGGTAATTTCATAACGGTAATTAGAAAACCTTTTGTTTGGGCGAGGGTTAAGTCAGAATTTGGCTGCCCGAGTCACGTGGAGCCTGCCTCCCCAAGATTAACGATCCTGACGACAGGTAAGCCGTCGCGCGTCGAGAGGAACATCGGAGATGCTCCCGAGAGTAATTGATTTAAGGCTTCGTGGGCCTCTGTCTGCGAGGGAATAAGTCGTACAGATCCCCGACACACGGAATGAAATAATGCAATGATTTGAGGATGAACTGCAAAAACTAAATAAAATACTTGAATTTATTTCGAATAAATTGTCAACGACATTTTTATGTTCAACACAATGTAAGAAATACTGGTCATTTCTACTATGAGAGAAATAAAATAATATGTATGTATTGTGTTATTATTTGTGCAATTAACAAACTAATATGCTAACTGGGAGTCAGTGATATCCATGTAATTCAAATAAGGAAATAGTCTAGGGACAGAATAAGAGTTGTAAGTTGTAAGGGGGGTGTGAAAAGATATATAATGTTTTAGAGAATCTGCCATTTAAGAACCGATCACTTAATATCACCGGTCAGTGGCTGAGTTGGCATCGCGTTTGGGTCTCACCCAGGCGTCGTGAGTTCAATTCCTCGGCTGGCTAAGTCCTCCATTTACGACACAAGCAACATCTTCCGCTTACTGTGATGGTAGTAGGAGATTTTCAAATATTGTCAGGTTATTCGTAACCAGGGAATATTTGTATTTCTTTAACACCTCGACTCCGGTGATGGGTCTGATTTGACCCAGTGTTTTTTAAATAAAAGATTTTGCCGCAAATATTTCGTTTAGGCTAATTTCCTCTTGTCTATTCTTTTATCAAATATTTACCCACATCTCGACTCAAAAATGAATTGGACACGTTTTAAATAAGTTATAAGAATAATTATGTATAAAAACACGCAAAAACTCGATCTCTTCTCAGTTGAATTTAAGCAGCCGACGAAACAGTATATCTCTCGCTCTATCCTTCCGTCTTTGTCTCTCGCAGTCCTTAACACGCAGATGTTGTCAACCATTCGGGCACATTTCTAGTATTGTGTTTTAATTTTTTTATTTCGTACCGTACTAACGCAATGGCAAGGCAACATTATTTAGCTGATAATGAGATTGAAAAGCTACTTAACAGTGAGATCAGTGATGATGCCGACTTGGAATTCGAAGCATTGGATCCAGAATTTGAGAGTGATCCGGAAGACATATTACTAGAGGAAATATCTGAAAGTGAAAATGGAAGTGATAATGCAGTTAGTGTAGGAAATCTGAGTGAATCCGTTGCAGATCGACTTGTCAAATTCCGGATTCCTTTAATTTTTTAATGAAAATTGTTAATTTAAATTTGTTTTGTTGAAAAATAAAG
>JAHDVE020011276.1:0-51861 GCA_022606495.2 Halesus radiatus | reverse complement strand
TTATCATTATCATTATCATTATCATTATCATTATCATTATCGTTATCGATATCATTATCATTATCATTATCATTATCATTATCATTATCATTATCATTATCATTATCATTATCATTATCATTATCATTATCATTATCATTATCATTATCATTATCATTATCATTATCTTTATCGTTATCGATATCGTTATCGTTATCGATATCATTATCATTATCTTTATCGTTATCGATATCGATATCGATATCGTTATCGTTATCGTTATCGTTATCGTTATCGTTATCGTTATCGTTATCGTTATCGTTATCGTTATCGTTATCGTTATCGTTATCGTTATCGTTATCGTTATCGTTATCGTTATCGTTATCGTTATCATTATATTATCATTATCATTATCCATTATCATTATCATTATCTTATCATTATCATTATCATTATCATTATCATTATCATTATCATTATCATTATCATTATCATTATCTCATTATCATTATCATTATCATTGTCATTGTGTTAATAATTATAATTTATCATTATCATTATCATTATCATTATCCCCATTATCATTATCCATTATCATTATCGTTATCATTATCATTATCATTATCATTATCAGTATCATTATCATTATCATTATCATTATCATCATCATTATCATTATCATTATCATTATCATTATCATTATCATTATCATTATCATCATCATTATCATTATCATTATCATTATCATTATCATCATCATTATCATTATCATTATCATTATCATCATCATTATTATTATTATTATTATTATTATTATTATTATTATTATTATTATTATTATTATTATTATTATTATTATTATTATTATTATTATTATTATTATTATTATTATTATTAGTATTATATTATTATTATTATTATTATTATTATTATTATTATTATTATTATTATTATTATTATTATTATTATTATTATTATTATTATTATTATTATTATTATTATTATTACTATTATTATTATTATTATTATTATTATTATTATTATTATTATTATTATTATTATTATTATTATTATTATTATTATTGGGGAGAGCTACTTACTTACTAAGTATGGAAAATAATCTGTTTTTTATGTCTTAAAACGCATTTACAGGGTTTTTGGCATTGCATATATACTGCGTAAACTATACAATTATTATGAAATATAATAAAAATCTGTTATGTTATAAATATTTGTACAAATTGAATAAATAAATAAAGTATATGCATTTTTGCATTAAAATATAAACTTAAAATAAATGTCTTGATTCGAAATCAAACCCAAATGTTCCCCCTTTGAATCAACTGCGTATACCACCTTGCCACAGACGATGAGATAAAGCGTTAAATTTAGAAAAATAATACCAGTTATAATTGCTTTTATTTGTGTTTTCTCTCTGGCTAGAAGAAAAGTAAAGACAATCCCGCAATTTGATTAAACGTTAAACCTCCCACACCCTTGTACAGTATACGGTACGGTGTTCAGGTTCGTGTGAACTGAGGGTATTGAGGCCCACCCTAGGGCACCTAGACCCCCGAGGTGTGGAGATTAAAGCAGCCTTATTAGAGTCTCATTACCTGGGACCTGCCCCAAGCGAATCTTAATTAAATTTCACTTTTAAATCAATCTGACAGTGGTCGAGCGTGGAAGCAAGTTCAAAGTAATAAATCCCACTACTTTAAATTATTTTGATTTAGATATTTTTGATAATGATAACTTAGATGTAGACTTGGAGGGTAGAATGCGCTATGCCACTCCCGCCTCAGCAACTACAAATCATCGAAGTGTGATGTACAATAATGGCATTTTTACAATCTGCTTAAGCTAGATCTGTTTTCACATGACTTTCAACAGTCATCTAAAGATATCTATTTATTTATTGCAAGATGTGGTGCATTATCATATCGTTCGACAGTTGAATTAAAATTTGATTGCTACATAGCTCATGATGGAAATTATATTTTTAGCTGAAAATATTTGCGTTGAGGAACCAGGCAGAAAAGATTAGCAAATTTCAAAACGCCAGCCACACCGATTGATAGGTTTTACAACATTTTTAAGATTACAGACGCAATGTAAATATGTACGAGTATATATATTTAGTATCTATAGCAAGGTTATTATTTTAATTATTAGTATTTTTCATCCAATGTTATTCTTTGCTTCAATCATTTTATTTTATCTGACTTCACTCTTATATTAGATATCAAATCTCAACTCAGTGCAGCAAACGCAGGCAAAAATATACAGAATTTTTTCAGTAAACAACAGCCTTCTTTAACCTAATATATTGAGATTCAAGCCACCCTAGATCGTATGTATTAATCATTAAAAATATATAAAAGCTTTAACAACGATAGTGTTTTCATTAAACGAGTTAACAATCACCCATCTGTGTTAAGATTTTTGCGTTAATATTCAATCCATCCATAAAATCCAAGATTTACAACTTTGGGCTAGACCAAGGGCGTCCTGACGCAGACAACATCAATTTATACTCCCGATAAGTATATCGGATGAGGTCGAAATCTAAATCGAAGACGATGACGTTTCATCCACGATGGTCTTCGTCTTTTATTTTACCTAAACTCGTAGGTACACGCTGCTGTACTGCGCGGTATCTCCTACTAGTTTAGATTGTAAAATGGTTGGAGAGGAGAAGCAACAGGCTTTCATATTTACGTTCAGCTCCAATACAAGTAAAAGACAAGTAGCGGCTAGTATGACTTAATCGGCATCCTATTTTACAGTCAAAATACCAGACCCTTAAGTTTCTGGAACAATGAGTTGAAATAAACTCATTCCGGAATGGGCAAAACTGAACTTGAAAGCATTGTAACAGTTAAAACAGTAATAAAGTCGCCTAAGTGCGTATGCACAAATTATAAAAAAGAGAATAATATCTACAGCATTCAAATAAGTATTATCTATTCCCTATATCTATAACTGTTTTATTAAACATTGTTAATTTATCAACTTATTTTTGAGCTCATAGTGCGCCACTGAATCAGAGGTAATCCTCCCAAAGACAGTGGCTTATTTAATTAGTGGAGTGTGACGTCAAAAGAAAACATTAACCCACCTCCCCAACAACACCTCGCACACAGTCACAGCATCGGCTAAAGCTCAGTCGAAGTAATTACAAGAACATACATCCTATTGCGTCTTTACCATTCATTATCAGCTGTTGGTGCTTTTAACTCACATAAAAAAAATTACTCTATTATATTGACTCCAAAAATAAAACAATTTAATAATCACCAATTAAATAGTTCCGTTTAGTGGCTCAATCACCAAGGGCGCTTTAAATAAGTTGTTATAGGCAGCCTGAGACGTAATATTTATAAACTTTATCTTTTAAGTTGTTACATCTTACATCTCCTTCCCTTCTCTGACCCATCGCATTGACAAGGCGCTTCCAGGCATCCCTATCCTGCACGGCGTCGTAGCATCCGTCCATAGTGGGCCGAGCCTCTCATCGCACAGCCTTTGAAGTTGCTTCTCCTAAATATGTCTGTGGCGGCCCACTGGACGTTTTCCCTCTGTAATAGCACTCAGCATTTTCCTCGGAATTCGATCTTATGGCATTCTTATTACGTGTCCAAGCCGCCTTAATAGCGACTTTTCTATAAACAGTTGTAGCGGTTCGATGCTTAGCTCATCTCGGATCGTCGAGATTCTTATTCGATCTTTTAAATTGTTTCAAATAAAAATGCTTTCATGTTATGATAATGGATGGGTGTACAATGAACAATTGAAAGGTTGTGATATTTATCTTTGGATATAGAAAGTGCCTTGCCTTTGTCAAAGATCGGAAAATCTGTAAAAAATGCAGAAGGCTAATGTCCAATGCTGGACGCTAAGGGTCTTTTAAATAATTTAAAATAAAAGTCAAACGTTCAATTCTGATAATTATAAAAATTTTGTCTATTTTCTATAACACCGTTTTAATCGAACACTATTTAATAATAATTTAAAAAAAAACTGGCTAACTAACCTGTAACAAACTAATTTGAACATTTCAACTCTAGAATAACCATCCCCTAATGAATCATTCTACGGTTAAGAACCATGGGGTGTAAATACATTTGTTTTGTACTATTGTTTTATTGTTTTCAATATAATAAAGTCCGGTGAATTCCCCTTTAAATAGATTTACGGCCTGCGTTTTCTAAAGCTCGCTTTACAGAGGGACCAAGTTTTGTACTTAATTGCGAAATCATATAAATTGTAATATTTAATCATTGAAGAAGATAATATTAACCCATCCCAAAATGAACCACGAAACCGAAAAAACAACAGAAATTAAAAAAGAATTCAGTCGCATCTGGGACGCGACCAGATTCGACTTAATTATTTTTATTTTCTGTTGTTTTTTTCGGTTTCGTGGTTCATTTTGGGATGTGTTAATATTATCTTATTCAATGATTAAATATTACAATGAGGTTTACAAACTTCAATAAGTTATTAAAATAAATTGAACATATAAATTGTGTTTGAGAAAAAAGTGGTATTTCTTTACTACACAGTTATGTTGGGTTGATACAAATTTTCATCATATTTAATGTCCGTTGAGTTAATCGTTGTTTTCTTAACATTCGAAGGTACGATTTTCAGCCCGTTTCAGTTTTTGATCAAATTGTGATCAGTTGTCAAGTACCAACGGTCATGTTGCTATATTTGTAAACAATTTTTTTTTTTCATAAGCTAAAACGGACCGAAATGAAATGAAAATTTAAATCAACCCAATAGGTTGGTTTAGTAGGCTTTGTTGCAATGCCAGAATATCTTCGAACTGACATTAATGTGTTTTTGGCGAGCTTTGCGGTAGTGAATCCGGGTCCTCGTTATAATGAACATTTCAGAACTGATACACGGCACTTCAGATATGTATATTTTTACTGAACTCTGTAAACTAATGGCAAATTATAATAGATTGTGATTTCGTAAAATAGTAATTCCTTTGTGGTTTCAGTTTTTTTTTATCAAAGAAACACAAAGATTTTCGAATTACGAATAACTTGAGAAAATTCGGAAATCTTTTACTACTATCACAGTAAGTGTAAAATATTGCTTGTGCGGTTATGGAGGATTTAGTCAGCCACGGAATTGAACTGGGACCCAGACACAATGCGAACTCGGCTAAAACAAATACTTTGTTTGGAACCACTCTCATGTACCTCTGTCTCACTGTTCCATTGTTTCATAGTTTGTCTCCCTTTTATTCTATTTTGTATGTCTCACCTATTTAAATTTAAAAAAAAAACACACACACACTTGACCATATGCAGAAACGGGCGGTCCATTTGATAGATTCACAGACGTCAGGTGGGAATGGTGTCCTTGTTCGACCGTTATTTTAATGGAAAATGCTCTGAAGAACTAGCGTCATTGGCATCTTAGGCACCGGTGCACAGTTGGGAAACACGCTGAACGCGCGCCCAATATTTGTACGCGGTTGACATTTGTCACATGAGATTGGGTTGTTTCTACGACTCGTTCTTGAGTTCAACAGCTCGGCTGTGTAATAATCTGCCGGCCTCTGTGTTTCCTCCCTCCTACAACATGGGTCTCTTCAAAACCAGTTTCATTCCTTCCTATTCTCTAAAAGACCCTCCACGAAGCATCCCCAATGATGACATAGGCCTTGAGGGACATTATTTCCCTCAGGACCTCCTGTGTGGCTCCGGAGTTACTGTATAAAAACATAATAATTTAAAAAAAAACACGAATAAAAATAAATGTAAATAAATACTTACTCCATGAGTTATGTTTTAAATGATACCCTAACGATGCTTGGAATATGTGAAACCAGTTGGTGATAAATTAAAAATAATTTAGTGGTTGAAAGGGATGTGTTTGTTTCATTTAATATAATAGGCTGCTTTTCCAATTCCTTTCCATGTAATTTCGTAGTTTTCAACTTTCCATTGAATTTTCTATCCATTTTTTTACTCCTTATCAACCCGTGTAGAACCTGCATTGCAGTTTTCAGCTTAGCCGTTAAAACAGCCCCCTACTTACCGACGCGCCCTTTATCCCACGGTCAATGGAGTTTCCCGCTAATTTCCTCCCGAGCTCGACTGAGCGCGTAAATGTCATTGATATAAGTTGTTTCACATAAAACAAATGGGAATTTATCTGTTTGGATCCCCCCTCACGGAGGTAGCTGGGCGTAAAATCTGAGAGGATTCTTTACCAACGCTTCTCTCTATTCTCTATAAATCTATTTGTTGGGGTCAGACGTGGGTGCACTAGTTTTACCGTCAGTCGATATGTTTGTGCAAAGATATTAAATTTGTTAAATTAATTTTAAGTTATGCTGTTAATGATTTTGGTATAAATTTATTACGTCTTTATGTTACTAGTAGATGCGTACAAACCGTGAACAAATATTCATTTGTTATGATTTAAATGTAATCTGTTGCTATCTCACTGTTATCTTATAAAATGTTTATACTGCATCTCCCTCTGTATGTATATACGAGTATAAGCACACACTGTGGAATTATTATTTAGTTTAATTTTGTACATTGATCAAGCTTATTCTGGATGAAACCGGTCGGTCATAAAGATTAAAATAAATTGCGTGGTTTTAAACAAAGCTACTGTTTTATTTCATTTGAATATTTTTATTTTACTAGATTAGAATAAAACGGAATTTATTCCGAAGATAGTATTCCAGAGAATAAAGCCCTTATTACGGTTGGGAAATCTGTCAATGTTTTCTGTGGACTCGTGAGACCTCTTTGTATTCCGACATGACATCATTTGCACGCTGTGTCCAACACTATTTTCCTAACTAAAAGACAGTTTCTGGAGTAAAAATTATATTATTAAGCATTAAAAGAACTTCCGCTTACATTAGGAGAGAAAGTGAAAAAAATATTTAAGATTCATTTAACATAGACACTTCATTGTTATCATGGAGGTGAAAAGGTTGGGTAAGTGGAAGGTTGGAAATGATTGGAAAGTATCTGTATATTCAGATTTGGTCACCAAACAGGGCTAATTCTAGTTTAAGCCTAATTTTTATTCTATAACAATAATAATAATATTTTATTACCTTCTTTTTTTATAACAAAATAACAAATAATGATATATTTTCATATGAAGCGGTAACATGGTAATGTGACATTATAATATAAAAAAAATAATAACTTTTGTTAAAATCACTTTTATTTGGTATATACTTTGTTTACATCACTTTTATTTGGTATACCAAATAAAAGTGATGTAAACAAAGTTATTATCATTTTTTTAAATAATGATATCCTCGCTGGGATTTCCCGTGCTGAGGATTTCATTTACAAAATATAAAATTACATTATATTAAATTCATGTGCTTGATGAAAAAAATAAAATAATTGTAATGTGGAGTGTTTTAAGTTTAGTTGAGTGGTTTCGGTGTTGGTCTGAATTTGGTGTTAATGTATTTTCTATTTCAGATCTCCCTATGTAACGTATCCAGTGTTTTATTTTATTTTTAAATTTATTATGGCTGTTGTGATTTTTGAAGGATATTCTGAATAGTGGTCTTTCACTAGGGCAATACTGATAGTGTCTAATCTGGAGTGATTTTCCTCCAAGACTAAACTAACTAAATAACCATTACGCCGTTTTCACGCAGGGGTAGGCAGAGAGGACGGACTGCCAAACAACTCGATATTGGCATACAATTATTGTTTCATTAACATTCATACATCGTCTCATACATTCTCTTCTATTATTTTGACTTCTTACATGACCCGAATATAGTATTTGATTCACTTGATCGTGCCATGTCTTCCTCGGCCGTCTCCGGCTTCTTCTTCCATTCACATTCGCGTCATATATTCTCTTTACACTACTTTCTACGTTCATTCGCTTTATATGCCCAAACCATCTAAGCCTCCCTTTTTAACCTTACTTATTACGCTTACATCAGGTAGCATTTACCACGGGTAAAAATCACCCGGGAGTCATTCTTACCGCCAATCCGAACAGGGTCTACAATGTGGTACAAATATAGCTAATCCGAACCATTTTATGTACTTTTATCCAGTTACGATCTTTTCCCTAAAAACTCATGAAATGTAATAATAATAAACTCAGTCAATTAAATAAAACCATCAGATGGTGATAGTAATAAGGCCAAAGTGCCGCAGTACTAGTTAGCTAGAAAACATGAGGGGTATTTGTAAAAGCCCCAGCTAGGTAGAGGATTACGAAAGAATCCGTAAAATCAAAAAAAAAAAAAAAAACATTTTATGTACGTAGGGTAGGTACGAAGATTATGTTATACAATTCAAATAAAGAATCTTAAAGATAAATATATATTATAAATAAAATTGGATTATCGTTTATTTTATTTTGACATTTCACTCATCAGTTATTTCGGTAGTTGAATTTTTTTTAGGAATTTTTTTTTTTAATTATAAATTTTTTGAATATTTTTTGTTGTTGATAAATTTAAAAAATGGCAGACTCGGTAGTAACCTTTGAGAAGCCAGTTCCTCACGTGGAGCTGGCGGATTGGATCGCAGGTCTGGGGGTGATGCAGAGAGATGCGGACAAGAAGAGGCAGAATGCTTTCACCTTCAGACATTCATCCAGGAACCTGAGGAACGAGACCAAAGTCAAGACGGAGTATGACACGTATAGGAATGATAGCCTGCTGAAAGACAGGTGAAAAATATAATCTTTTGAATTTAGTTATAGTAAAATTGCCATTGATGTCAATATAACTAGTCACAGTGACGACTCGTGACTTTCGAGTGAGCTAGAGTGCTAAGATTGAAAAATACGACGTTAATCTCCGGTATGGGGGCCAGATGACAAATGTTGTTGAAGCCGAAAACGATTTTTATTTTTCTAAATTTAATTTTTTGTATGAAGATTTAGATGGTAGGTGGGGCACTGTGGGCGTTTTCGGCTTCAACAGCATCAATAACGTCGTATTTTTCAATCTTACCACTCTAGTTCACTCAAAAGTCACGAGCCGCCACTACCTAGTCAACTGTGTAGTCTCCAGAGGTCGTGGGTTCAAATCCAGGAGAGGGCAAATACGATTGCAGTACACATTCAAAAATACACACTTTGTAGTCTGCTAACGTAACAACTTCTACAAATATAAATTCTATGCGGGTAGTTAGAAAAATATTTAAGTTTTGAAAATATAAAAATTCTCACAATGTAATTGTACTTTTAAATTCTCTATTTTAGGTAAAACCTTCAAAATTGTCTATACTAGTTTTCAAACTGTACCAATTTTCACACATTTAGGTATCTATTAAATAGATTAAAAAAATAAGAGTTTGGGGATTTTTGTTGTTTGAAACCTTACACGTTTTCTTAACTACTCGTATATAAATTACAGATAAATCATTTGTAAAACTGCTTAAGTTAGCACAATGCAAAGTGATGTTTAGGGCAATTTTTTAATGCTGGCTCGTTATAAATTAAAGTATATTTGCGGCTCGTTCTACAGTGGAAGATACTTTCAGTATCGCCCTGGCGAAAGAACGCCATTAAATGGCTTTAACCGTATTATGTGACTAGATATGAATAGCCAGGTACCTAGCAACCTTTCTCTTATCCATACCCCCACAGGGGTGCCACAGTCCCACTAGCTCCGGATAGTATTTGGGGGCAGTTGGGACTCTTGCGCCGTATTCACTTACAAAAATCAACACCTCTAACGAAATCTTGATTCATATAGAGTTTTACTTGAAAATATTTAGAACAGAAATATATTCATCTTTCTCAATTCAACCCATTTATAATTGACTTGCATGTTAGAGTTGAATAAAATATCACGTCATTGTAATGTCTTTGATGACACCAGACGAGCACAAACAAATTTCACAAAAACAAAATAAAATAACCATCTGTTTAAATAACTCCACTGCAAATATAAAAATCCTCAAATTAAACACGATCCCGGAGGCTTTGTCTGATTATGTCATCAAATATCCCGTAATAAGGGAGGCAGGTACATAATACGTAGATAATATGAGATACAGGGTCCAAAGCAAATAAATTAGTTTTTTTTATTGTTATTACCAAATTCTCTAAAATGATAATACCTCCAGCTCCAAACATTGGTGGCAACATGCTACACTAGCGCCACCTAGCTTCCCGAGTTGTACGAATTGTTTTTTTTTCATACATTTTAAAAGATTTTCCTTGAAATATATTCTTAATAAATTATTGAAATCGAATAAACAAAAAATAAGTATTAGGTAAGTTCTATATGATTTTATTTATATGTGCTTAAAATAGATATAATTATTTAAATGCCCTTATTAAAGCATATTATAAAGAAAAATTAACGACAAGATTTGTGATACGTTGAGTCAAAGGAAGTCTTAAAATAAAGAAGTAAGAAAAAAATCGCAGTTATATTAAATAGGTATTCTATTCCATTCTTAAACCACCAGACCGAGCGCTAGCATTGAGCGGCGAAGCTTATAACTATTAGTACAAACCTAATTGCCTTTTTAATATTTTTTTCGTTTATGAGGAAAAAATTATCAAAATCGTAATAGAGGTTACCCAATTTTCGATTTCTATAATTTATTAAGAATATTCGAGTATATATTCACAGAAAATCTAATAAAATGTATGTAAAAACCCAATTTCGCCTTCGCGGGTCACTAGAGGCGCTAGTGTAGCATGTTGCTATCTCAATGTGTGGAAAATGTGAAGAGCTGGAGGTATTGTCATATATCTACGGTATTTATTATTATTAACAATTTTCTGATATCTTTGTTTACTTCTAGGATTCAAGAGGTACTGGAGTGGCGTTCTACATCCCAAGACCTGCTGGAGCAAGTAATCAGGGAACTGGAATCTTTGAAGGACGAGAAGGCCACCACGGAGAGGGAGCTTGAAGCTCTGAATACCTTCATATTCATCACATCTGACTGCCTCTCAAACAGGGATGCGAGGAAGTCCACTGAACTGACCATTGATAATGCCATGGTGGAACTTAAAAAGGTAAGAATCCTTGGCGATTCGGAGAAATTAGATTAGTAATTTTAAAAATTCTGAATACTAAAACAAGAATCAATAAAATCGAATTGACATAAACAAAAACCTTTCGATCGATCTCTTTTATAACCTCTCGAATAGAAACCCATGAATTGGAGTCTGACAATGGAATATCGAGATTCATACAACTGCAAAATACAAAAAAAGAGTCTCGTCTATAATAAGCTTTCCGGGTAAAGAATATTTGTAAACCAAAACAGAAATATAGGTAGCTGGATGATGCGGAGGCATCCAAATGTATAATTAAACGAAGAGAGGTAGCAGCAGATCTGCATAAATGCAGTAGTTTCTTAAAGAAGACCAGGAATCTCCAAGAACTATAATGCCGATCGATTCTAACAATATTATTCTGTTGTCAATTTTTTTTTTTTTTGGTTTTGTGTCATTAATACTGTATTAATATAATTCAACTTACGAACTCCAGGAATTGTGCGTCGAAGATGCCAACAAGAAGATGCTGGCAGAATACTGCCAAATGTCCTGGGAGAAGATCAACAGCCTGGAAAAGCTGAAGTTTGATCTGACTCTGGACATAGTCAATAAAACTGAAACCATCGCTATTGATTACGACCAATTAACCCTTAATAAGGACTGTGCCAATATTGGAACGAAACCAAATCCTCTGAGAGATCCTAAACAGTAAGGCCTATTTCAATTTTTTTCTTGTTTAATGCCGTCTTTCAGAACTGTTTGAGGGTACCATTTAAAAGTTGCAATTTTTTTTTTAGCTTGTAATAAAATATGATATTCCAAATTATTGTTTACAAAACAGATTGAAACTTCAGAGACACATCCATGTACATGCTGACGTCAGAATGATGTGCACAATGAAAAAAAAAAGAATTAAATGAAGACACTTTGTTTGAATTCACTTTTATTTTTGTATAGTCGACTAGTTTCATTTCGACTGAATCATCTTCAGGAATTAAAGGAGTCGAATCGAAACTAGTTGACTATACAGAAATAAAAGTGGATTCAAACAAAGTGTCTTTTCATTTAATTCATCGTGTCAATCCACAATGCGTTTGCTTATTGAGAAATATTTTTTAAGTCTCTAGTAGGCCATGAGTTTTCCCCCGGCGTCTATGGCATCTTGGACGGTGCTCTGTGAATGGTATTTTTAAGAAGAGGAAGGAGTGGACCTTGGTGACTCAAGCTTTAGGAGGCTAAAATATGTAAACGAACAAGTCGTAACACCAACCAGTTCTCATGCGGCAAACGTCAACCATGTTCACATGTTGAGCACGCGTTTCTGTCTCCCGGCAGTGTACCGGTAGCATGACTATTTTGTCCTAGAAAATAAAATTTTAATGTTTTACGCAGAGCCATAGTAAAATAGATTTTTCAAACTGTCTGTTTCTAAAAATGTAACGTCGATACATTTTTCTTCCACAATGCTATCATATTTACTAGCACAGTAATATGTTTCACCATTACCTACAGAAGTATATGGTATTTTAACCATGACTATAAATTCCAGTTGCATATCACAAGACCAATGGCTGGACAATCAAAAGCACTTTCTAGCTGAAGGCCAGAGGGGCCTGCGCCTGGCTCTAGGAGCGAGGGAGCAGCTGTTCCTGGCGAGGGGGAAGGCCAAGAATACCATGAAGGCGCAGTGCGACGCCACAGACTACTCACTGAGGAAGAGGATCTATGACACCAAGAGGGCGCACACGGAGCTGAAGTGGCAGAAAGGAAAGGTGAGCCATCTTAATAATCTTATTAAATGTGCAGATAAACAATGATAATTAAAATCACGTTTCCACGTCAGCGTATACCATAAGAACACTATCTTCAGCTTCTGACAAGGATCGGGTAGTCCCGGCGAGAGACAGTGAGCAATGGGACGTTGATGATTATCCTTCGTACCCCTCACAACCATCCCCATTGCAAAGCAAATTACGTGGATTTTTCTTCTTTTGCTTCTTTCTTTTATCGGAACTCGGCTAACATTAGAGTAATCTTATTACCCGCTACAAATTATAGCATAGAACTCCTGTTTCATTCACGTGGATTTAAGTCATCAAGTGCAGCGTTTATCTCTACTACGTCTTCTATGAACCGGTCCCTGGATTATCACTTGGATGACCTCGAATTTGATACTTCTCATGTTTGTAATCAAGCTATTGGGGTTAAATTCTTTTTTTTTTTCTAGTACAAATTAGTAATGTTTGACCATTCGTTAGACGTACTACGTGCCCACAATTGTTTCACCCGAGTGCAAATACTGTGACGATAATATCAGCTACATTTTCCTCGCTTCTTTTTTTTCAATCCATTTTTTTCACGCCTTGTAGATTACTCGTTTCAATCATCTCTTTGTGAATATGATAAATTGAGTTCTTGACATATTTTTATCATAGATGGAAGACAACATGGCGAAACTGGTTACCGAGATGAGCACCTTAGGGGCAGCCATGTTGGCTAAGAATAACGCGCAAAAGCTGGCTGAGACTCGCCTGGAGAACAGGTGCTATCGACCCGCGGCGGAACTGTCGCTTGACGCCACTAACCAGGGACTGAAGAAGGAAGTACAGGACATAAAACAAACTATCAAAACTCTCCGAGACAAGTTCGATCTGGCAAAGTAAATTGAATTTAATAATTATTCCAGTAGCATAATTAACGAACCATGAAACACCGCGTCAATGTTCAATTCCCAGGGGTGAGATTTATTTATGGCCTGCGATCTGAAGAGGGATGCAGGCTTCAGATGGATAGAAGAGCCATAAAAGATAAGAAAATCATAAAAAAATTGAGGAAGGCAAATGTTCAATCTGGATGCCAAAAAGATCAAGTATATATATATAAATATATTACTCATTCCGATGGGCGCCTTTTAGCATAATCAGTAACAAATAGGTTCTTAAAACATTTAATTGATTTTAATCTTACCTCCCGGAGAAAACGTTTACATATTTCTCCAATTTCTGTTTCAAGGCCCTTAGAAAAATTGTTGTTTCTCTGCCCTTCTGGCCAAATAAGGACCACGGTGAACAAAACCGTTCTTTCATTATTAATCATCTTTGTCCTTTCTTTCTAGGTCCACCTACAATGATCTGGAGAACATGTGCCTTAAGATCACCACAGATTTGGACGACAAGACCAACACCATGGAGATTGATATCAGGGCTCTCGAGATGAGGGATGCTGCAAAGGAGTTGGGGGAAGGGAGTCAAGCTGATAGGAGCGTAGAGCTTGTTAGTTTCGCAGGAAGGATTCCCGAGGATTAAATTTTGTTTGACAAAGTAAAATAAATTATTGCTTAAAAATATATCGTTTTTTTTTCTGTTGATGCCTTTTTGATTTCTTCACTGATTAGTCACACTAGTTCTTTTTTCGGTGAGTTCTTTGGCTAATGATACAAAGTTCTCCCCTTTATTGTAAAAACCAATATTAATATTATTACCCCCTCAGTGGTTGAGCGGTGGCTAATCCAGAGATTGCGGGTTCGAATCGCGTTGGGTTTTATTTTACATTTAAAAATATAAAATAATATGTACTGCATCTACTACGCATGATCCAGAGTGGTAGATACTATCAGTATCGTCCTGGTGAAAGACCACAATTCAGAATCGAACGACACGTTGCTTGAAATGACTTTAGCCCTATTTGGTGACAAACTTTTGATAGCCAAGTACTTCTCCACCCTTCCCTTCCCCACCCCACTATCTTCATCCTTCAAACACAATTGAGGAAGCCATAGTAACTCCGGTAAGTAGGGATTCTTGAGCAGTATTCATATAAAAAAATCTATAAGTAACCTTGTTTAAAAAATATATTTCGGTTGATAAGAAAATATTATGATGGAAAAAATAAAATTTAATATTGAAATGATGTCATAATTGCGTTTATGAAGAAGAAATAAGAAAACTTCGGCTTTTTGAAAACGTATTTTTAAATGTCAAATTGCGCGCTTGTCTCTGAACATTTTTACTCCGGTCTGAATAAGGCACACGAGAAAAAGTTTGTGCAAATAGAAACCAAATGATTTTAGAATTGTTATACCTTCTTCAAAAACAATAAGCGCGCGCCACGAATACAAAACAAGTATTTTTATTCCTAAGAAAACTTTGGAATTTCTCGATCTTTCGTTGAAACAACTTTCCTATCATAAAATGCATATTACTTTTACAAAAGGGATGTTCCCACACAATTTTCATATGAAAACAAATTTCCCCCTAAAGAATATGAAAACAATATAAAAAGACCTCACCCCGACCCTTTCTCTTTTGTGTTAATATTTTTACAAGTTATCGGTTTGTTGATTGGGGACCTTTCCAGAATTATCTCGTATTATTATTACTATCTAGGTTATTGTTGGTGTTTCATAAAATCTTTCAAAATCAAGGATATTTCTTTTTTATAGCAAATTGGTGATGGAGACATGTTTTTATATAAGCTTTTAGCATCACAAATTATTTTTTGCTTTTGTTGTGGTCCATGTTTGAATCCCTATGGGATGCCTTATGGTGGGATACTTCATACTAATTAAGTTTTTATGGTTTTTTTTACAAAATTCGACTACTGTCCCTGGTTATATCCGTCAGCCTTCTTATTAGTAATGCTGGGAACTAGTAGCCTAAACAATAGACGAAAATCTGCTTTGCTGATAACGATCACATCAGCGCAATCCAAAGATTTTAGATAAAATGCCTATTGTGTCTCTGACAAATTTACAAGAACATACAATTTTTTTAATTCTACAAGTTCACAGATATTTCCTTGTTCCGAGACGTATAATCTACGATTAGTAATGCCCCTCGGAAGGTATGTTCATGCTCTTAAATGCCTGATGTCGACATTTTACACGTGAATATTGTTCAATTCAAAAATGCTAATAAGTATGTAACGAGCATTAGCTAATAATGTAATGTACGTTTGTTATTAGAATAATTTCCGTAAAGGGACATGCAAAATAAAATAAATAAAACTAGATAAATATACTTCACACATGGATAATATTATTGTATGGAACATACAAATATTGCATTTCGGAGGAAACACCGGTACACATCGACACCTTAATCTATCAGCAGGAGTTGTATAGAGGTGCATAGTATAGGTTAATAAAGGTCGACCATCTTTTTCACAATGATCGTTTATTAAAATAACTTCTCTACTTATATGATTTTTCTCAATCAAACAATTGAGGTATGTTCACAGTGATTGACGTCATTGAGATTGGTAGAAACATGCCAGTTATGATGTTTTTGATGATTTAGTTAACGTCACTGGTGTATGTCCCAGAAATAGTGACGTCAACAACTACCATTTACGTCATTAAATGCATCATCTGAATTGCGGACATACGCACTTTTTGCGTGTGATTACGTAGGCGCCTCCTTGCCATTCTTCTAAATACGTATTATGATTTGGACGTCCGATATAATCATCATATCTTGCCTTTTCAGCTGTGTACAATTGATCAGTACCTAATTGCAGTAGAGATTTGTCAGCCGGCATAAAGATGAAATATTTTAACAGATATTGAAAATAAAATAAAATCTATGGATTTGAAAATTACCCCTTTCTCTCGATAGATCATCTTAAGATCAAATGTACAGATAAGTATGTCATGCCATATTAGTATTTATTTACCGGTGCCAAACATGTTTGGATTAGGTTTTCATTAAATGCCACGATACTCGGGAATTTATTATTATTACACATTTGAAAAACATCTCATCTCTTGCCATTCATAACATTGCCCATTGACGGCCACCATGGTCGAGGGATAAGGCTCTTGATTACGATTCCGAAAGTCGCGGGTTCAAATCCCGGCATTCGCAAGTAAATTTTCTGGATTAATTTGTGCTGTTTCAGAATTAATTAATTTAAAAATACTATACAGTATATTTGCGCACGTTCCAGAGTGGAAAATACTCTCAGTATCGCCCTAGTGAAAGACCACCACTCAGAATTGAAACGTTGCTTGAAAAGGCTTTCAGCTGTGTTTGATGACCAGATCTGATAGCCAGGTATTTCCCCTCCATCCTCTTCCCCTTCTACTTCCCCTCCCCAATACCTTCAGCCTTACAACATTCCCCAATTGGGGGTGCCATAGTCTCACTGGCTCCAGACAGTTGGGAGCAGTTGGGACTCTTGTGCGGTATTCATGTAAAAAAAAATTAGGTTCATAAGTTTCATCTCTTCATTGAATTTATGATTATGTTTGTTAAAATGATGTATTTTAACATATATAAGCATTTATTTAAGAAAAATGATTATGTAACAATTCAATTTTATAGTAATACATAATAAATTACTTTTGGGTCTATATTTTTTTAATACTTATTCCCATGAAAAGTGAATAGCTAAGTGCTTGTGTATATGGGGAGGGGGGGGGGGGTGTTACCTATTTTGTTATTTAGATTTTTTTATCATTGTTTGAACTACTTTCACATCCTATTAAAATCTTTTTACGTCCTGGTGGTAATAAATTTACAAGAACGCGCTATTAAAACTTCGTACAGTTTCTGTCAGAACAGAGATCACCCTTAGCTCAACTCCCACCCACCCCTGTAGCTGGCGGCGGGGAAGGCTAGGTAGTGCTACGAAACACAACCTTCAGAGGGACCTACTCAGGAATAGAAACATGCCCCTACCCTGTTTGTCAACATTAGGGTAGATCCACGGTGACTGGCTGGGAATTTATGAACTCATTTTTTTACACGACAGAATAACAGAAAGAAAAACATGACGTGATCTCACAAGTAGTTCTTCCGCCGAAGGATAAACAAATTGATTGAATTAAAGCTATTTTTGGTTTCCTTCACAGGGATAACAAAAGCTTTTACATTCTGAGACAAGGTTATAAAATCGAGATAAAAGTTACATGTGTTGTACGACCAATTTTTATTTATAGAAATTGGGTAGGTTGAAATATTGAACTTGAAAATTGAAGGCCACATCCACTTAGACGTCATTATCATGATGACCTTTGTGACAGAGCAGTTTACTTCTCAACTCTGGTCCAGAGTCTCTGGACACAGAAGTTACGTGTTTAAATCGTGACATTGGCAATATACAAAATAATCTAAAATTGAGAGACCCCCAATACAGAAACGAAACGTTGCTTGAAATGGCGTTAGCTATGTTTAATGACTTGATCTGAACGCACTGATACATCCCAACCATCTTCTTCCCCTCCTCACATCCTTCATCCTCACCATGGTTTCACTGGCTCCGGACAGATTGAATTTGATATATCACAATATGAACAAAAATACATACCAGAATGGAAAACAAACGGGTTGAATACCAACCTCTATAAATAATTAAAACAATCTATTACCTTATTTTTCAAAGCTCTCAAATAATTATTAATGATAAATGTAATCCATTTAGGGAAAAGGAAAGTTAAAAAGTGAAATTAATTAAAGGATTAGAGGGATGAACTAATGTGACACTAAGGGATGATGGATCAAAAGAAAACGTGTTCAGTTACATTAGTACTAGTCAGTGGCGTGCAGTCCATAAAGGCTGAAAAACTGTGCCTACCCTAAGATAAACGAAAATTTAAAGGAAATGTAAAAATCATTTTTGTGAAAAACTTTACCTCGAAATCGTTCTACATTGATAACATGCTGTTTTCACTAAAGGATGTCAAATATTAGGCTTGCACTGTTAATGATGTTTGCATAATGAAATCTTCATTTTGAAAATAGATACTTAATATTACCTATTCCTTAAAGAATTAATCTTTTTAATACGTGTTTTTGTTTTATAGTTTCCAACACCACCGCTATGTTAAAAGTTAACATAACAACTTGTACGCTCATTTATTCAGTCGGCCAGAACAATCAGCGGAAGATGATAATAAATTGGCCTATTTAAAATATTCAATGCACACATCATACCGGAACCTAAAAAACTACACACCTACCTTTTATTATAGAGCAATGCACGCCACTGATACAGGTAAATATAAAAAAAGTCTCCCTTTAGAAAGCGTAACCCGCGTACAAGAAACATTTTTGTTAAATGTATTTTTTTTTCTCGGAATATAAAGACGTTAGGGTTTTTTTAGTGCAATTTGGCTTAACATGACATGTTTTGATTTGGAAAAGCGAAGAAAGAAATAAGAAAGTTAATTATGTACATATTATCCCATTAGAAGTAAAAGTCTCTATGAGTCATATGATTAAATAGGACTTAATGAGTGCAATGACGTCCTTCCCTTGATATTTGTGGGCTATTTTTACGACTTGGTGGTCTGAGAAAATATCGTTACGAAAAGTTGCAATAAATAAGGAACTCAAGGAAATTTCTTTTTTTTAATCCATAATGATGTTCATACTTAAATACCAGCCATATGTCGTTTTTTTTTCTAAAGTTAAAATAATTTTCAAACTTTCAATTTTTCAAAACCCGCCAAAACGCTCCAAATCTGTGGCCGGTCGGTTTTGATCAGTTTTGAGGTTAGAATGTCAAATATCAAAACAAGGATGAGTTTTATTGTATACAATTGTATACTATATTCGTGGTAAACCATAACTAAACATAAGTAATAAAATTATGTACCTTTTTAGAGAGTTAAACTCAAATAATAATAATAATATTGAGCATTAACATTATCATAAAATCAGTATTGATAATTGGTTTGCTCATGAATACTCTTAATATATTGAATAACAATTATAGAGCTTAAAGTCACCCTAATTAAGTTAAAATTTTGCCAAAACTAAAAAAAAATGCATATTTAAAATACAGAACAAAAACGGTTTTTTTTTCATACTAATCCAAATGCGCACGTGACGTCAGATGTTCCAAATGCAATGGTACTAATATAATACGGTGTTTTGATGAGCTAATTTTTTATTCACTTTTAAATAAAGATTTATAAATTCTGCGTCAATGAAAGTTATATATTCTATCTATCTATTTATATGAATATATATTTTTAAAGTCATTAAATTTTTCCCTGGAGTTCCTTATTGTACCGAAACCGTGTGTATAATAAAATTCAAGTCTGATACCGCTTTTAGTAATAATTGTATGTATTGTTAAATTACGATGAACTGAGAGGTTTGTGAATTTGATAACACATTTTGAAATCGGTGCCGAAATAGCGAATTTTACGAGGAACTCGAGTCCATTTTTTATTAAATCAATATTGGCCTTCACTTAATTATTAGCTTTTAACTCAATTACAAGTATTTTCTAATTTTATTTTTGAAGTTCGTTTTTACAGTTATATTAATCATGATTTTTTTTTTTAAATCGAAGATTTAAGAGGGGAGTGCGTGCGTGTCGCCACACAAGCATTACACGGAATGGACTTAGAAAAAATAAATTTACGCGTGAGCTTCCGCGTGATGTCAGTTTAATGATGCCAACCAAACGGAGTTTAACGGTCACGGTATGTTTTCTCATAGATTTTAGAATTTTTATTCATTTATCGCATTATAATATTCTTCTTGTAATGTTTTAACATAATTACGAAAACTTAAAAAAAAATTAATTAAACTTACAAAAAACTTGACCAAATTTATAATCCATATATAAAACCATGTACAATGTGACCTTAGAACGGGGTACCCCAGTACGATCACATTTTTTGCGACTTTTGATTTTGAGATGGTTTTCCATTCATTTTTAATTAACGGTTTATAAATTCTACGTATTTATAAGAAAATTTCTGCATTCATAATCAGCGTTTGTTGATCTATATGAAAACATATGATTCCCATAACATTTTTTTACTGGAGTTCCTCATTGTGTCAACTATCAACGGTGCAAAGTTTTAAGATACTAAAAATATAAGTCGAAAAGCTTATTAAAACCAATTTGATTGAAAAACATCTTTCTTTTATTTCATCATTCAGAACCGAGCAATTTAGGTTGATACGTTTTAACATCATATGAAATAATGACCATCAAATTCAAATCGACGTTCGGCACAATCTTTGACAGTAGAACGATCCCCGTTAAACGCTGATTCCCGGCCCGTTTCAAATTGTGAACAGCTGTCAAGAATAACGATTCAGATTTTCAAATTGATGGCAATCAAATGTATGATACATCCCTAACCATTCATAAAAAATCACAAAACAAAATCACAAAAATACAAATCGAAAAAAAAAAATGCTAATAAGAAAAATTATTCCACGTTTACTTCTGACGTGTTTATCAGAGTAGGAAGTCGAAGAAAAAAAAAATACTCTTAAAAAAAAAAACTTTTGCGGAACGCAAAAAGATCTAGTGTCCTCAAGAGGCCGGAATTCTTCCTTGGAAGTTGACCAGCTCGATGCTTCTGTCCACTTGGCTCTGCTCCACGCTGGCTTTTGCAGCATCACGTATCTTCAGCGCCCTCTCATCTATCTCCATGGTCTCCGCCTTGTCCTCCAAGTCGGTGGTGATTTTCATGCACTGGGTCTCCAGCGAGTTGTAGGCAGCTCTGTAAACACAAAATACCCGATAAAGGTAACCACATCTCTATTTACTGTCTCCTATAATGTTTTACTCACGAGGGATGTAAAAGCTGATAATGACATTGAAAGAAGAACCGATGAATACAGGAAACTCTATTAATACGGCAATGAAAAATTGTCAAAAGAATCGAGATTAGTTAACAGTGAAGTGCTGATACCAACCCTAATGGCAGCAAGTTATGTAATTGGCAATGGAAGGATGAGACAACGAGGCGAGTGTGCCACGACCGATGCATGGTTACCTTCCCCTCCATGTAAATAGATAAAACATTCCACTTACTTGGCTAAATCGTACTTCGCGCTCAACGTTTTAATCGTCGCCTGCCCGGATTTGACCTCTCTCTTAATTCCCTCGTCCGCAGCATCCAGCGCCAGCTCGGAGGCGGGTCGGTAGCACCTGTTCTCCAGGCGGGTCTGCGCTAGCTTCAGCCCGTTGGTCTTGGAAAGAATGGAAGCTTGCAGAGCGGCCATTTCTGATACTAGTTTACCCATGTTGTCTAACATCTGGGAGAAATCCTCACGATTAATATTATGGTTGTATGTAACTGAGCACCATTCCGGAAGAGCGAGGCTACTAAAATTGTCTATTTAGAATGCATCGCCAAACTGAGAACTCGAACCAAAGTGAAAAGCGAGAAATTCAGAGGAAGATAAGCGATGCGTTGGAGTGAGCAGTATCGTAAGCATCTGGAACGCACGCTGATGTTCGCAGCTTTCCATGAAGCTCAAAACCGTGAGGAAAGGGAGAGCTTGGTTCCTCAAAGAAATTGAAGTGGGGTCACGATCGTCACCAATGGGGTAATGAATGACTCAAGAAGAATAACCGAGCAACAAATTACCTGTTGCTCGGAAGATAGAAGCCTTTGAAAGATGGATATATATATATATAATGTTTGATATATGATGTTATGTATAATTGGACAATTAAGTGGTCCTTTGGTATTAAAAAAAAATATATATATATACATATATAAATATATATATATACATTATTTTTTTAATACCAAAGGACCACTTAATTGTCCAATTATACAAAACATCTCACACGAAATGAGAAAAATAAGAATTACAGAAAAAGAACAGTACATGCATAATATAAATGACAAATATATACATTAGAAAGAATATTCAAGTCAAAGCAGGGTTTGAACAAAAATCATTTGGACTGGCACCAATAATTTAAAGGTCCTGGCGTAAGTTAATAAGTCTCAACATTCTGGACAGTGGAGGGACAATGGTACCGATAGTATGTAGTATACGGCAAGTAATGTTGAACTGGATGAGTTGCAACAAATAAGGTGAGTCAATTATATAATTATTAATAATTTTCAAATGCAATAAAATCAAAGTCTTCTATGCTTTTCTATTGAAAATGTGTTGAAAGTTTGTTAAAGTTTTTCACGAGTTATGAGTAATATATAGGAGAATCCTCAAAATGGCTTGAACAGATAGGGTAATCAATTTAGAATGTCTTGATGGCGAAATGGTTAATAAGTTAATTAATGTAAGTATCAATAAATCGTACTTTCCCCTTCTGCCAGGTTAATTCCGAGTGGGCCCTCTTGGTCTCATAGATCCTCCTCCTCAGGGCGTACTCCGTGGCATCGACCTGCGCCTTCATCATGTTCTTGGCCCTCCCCCTGGCCATAAACAGCTGCTCCCTGGAACCCAAGGCGTTCCTCAACTCCTTCTCGCCCTCCGAGAGGAAGTGTTTCTGCTTGTCGAGCCATTGCTGGTAGGATATGGAACTGGTTGGAAATCGTGTATATAAATTTGGATGCAGATAGGTAAGTTTCACGAAAATATCGGTAAAAAGGAGAACTTCATAAATTCTTGGTTCAATATTCTACCGCCGTGAGGACTCTACATACACCCTTTGAATAAAGAAGAGGGCTACATTAACGCTTGGTTCGCCAAACTTTACTCCAAACGAAAACCACGCATAACCTCGAGCATCGCCGGGTACATGACGACCATTATTGAATAAATACCATATAAAATTAAGCGCATACTCAAACCACTGAAGAGATAAACCGATAGAAGTGCGTTGAGGGCGTGTCCGTGTGCCCAAGACAGGTTCAATTTTTCCTAACTTTTGGTGAAATTGAACAACATTTTCAAACATCTAAATTCTTTTTTGAACCAATAATCAATTTCATTTTCGTAGAAGTCGCAAGGTCTTAGGTAAACTGGAAACATTAGTTTCCTTTCAAATAGGTTAAGATCGCACTTCTTGCGATTATCTCTTTGGTTCAGTGACTTAAACGATAAGTTATAGGGGGGAAATATATTAATTTAACTTTGCAAACACCTCGACAGAATAATTAAATTAATCAACTGACACTATCGCGACTGGCACAAAACCTTAAAAAGCACTAATCGCTATTTTTTCTGTATTATGGCGCTAAAGATATATTCTTGGGAGGACGACTGCACTCGTTTAGAGCACTTCTCTGTTACCGCATCGAAAGTCCATAGCGCAGATGCGAATCCAATAATACTTTCATGGCTGCTTCTGTTTGAACGTAGTCACCCATTTCTTCTTTACATCGAGGGGATTTGCCAGTCTGCATTCAGGATCAGTGTTTTCGGAATACCCGTACTCTAAGAATGCACAACTCTCTTTAGTCCACAGTAGGCTGGAAGAGTGGGTCGGCTATCCGGAATCCTTACGAGGTGGGGTGCTCGCTCATGTTATAGAGGGTTCAGAAAAAGTTTTCGAGATTTCTCTACCTGAGGAAGTGCGGCCACTATTCGTGACTCTATCCAACTAACTTTCTTCTGGGCATGCTCGGATTTCACTCCCTGCAGCTCAGAAGCATTTTTTTAGACTGCTGCGAAGCTGTATAGACTTCATCTATTTTGGAACACATAAGTCTCTACGTTCCTGATGACTATGCCAAAGACAGCGTCGTCCCTGCCCATAAGACCAACCCGTCAATGGTTCTCCCGGTGGGGAGGAGTATATTTCTCCTGAACAAAATCTCGCAGGGAAACGATATATTTTGTCAGTGAGGAGAGATTTAATAGTGAAATCCTTTTTATTCTTAAGAGTATCTCTTCTCATTGACGCGATCTTCACTACTGCCTATTTTTTTCTTGTTCTCCGTAGGTACCTTAAATATTTTTGATAGCTCTTTTTCTTGCAAATATAACTTACTTATAATGTTATTTTTTATGTGTATTAAATTTTATTAGTTTGTAATGTATAAGAAATTTAATTAAAAAATATATACATATATATTTATTATTACTACTGATGAGGCTCTTTGGAGAAATGACACCATCAAATATCTACCAGACTACCTCAGCATAGTTTCTTAATTTTAATCCTTGTTTTTATTAATTTAATCATTTTTGTAGTTTTTGGGCATTAACTATGTAACTATTTCTAGACATTTTATTTGAAGAGTTTTATCCAATATTTACTTTTGTTACTTAATTTTATTTTTGTGCTACCGGTTTCGACAAATCCGTGTCATTCACTAGCGTACTTAAAACTAACTAAAATTAAGCAAGTTCAGAAATAATTAGACATCATTAGGTCAGGATTGAGGGAAATGTGATCTGGTAGTATGTGTGATATTTAGTCGCCTGTATAACGATGTTTCTAAACCGGCAGCGCAGTAATGAAATGAAGTAACAAAAACACGTAGTGGATAAAACTCTTCAAACAAAATGTAGTCGTAGTTGAAGAAAGACTGATTCATGTAAGATGCCAATGTTCCTTTCACCTTTATGGAAGAAGGTTCAGATACCATGCTGTGGAACCAGGAGACATCACTAATCACCCAACGGTAACCGTTGTGGGGGGCTACTCCTACCGTAAAAGAAATGAGATGAAACATGTGTGTTTTGGTCGTTTTGGGATTGTAAATAAAATTACCTTTACCCTTTTATTATCTTCATTGGATCGGGCTTGAAGGATATGTCGGCACTATCCTTACTCATCGCCATTTGGTTATAGTCTATGGCGATGGTTTCTGTTTTATTGTTGATTTCCAAGATCAGGTTAAATTTCAGCTTCTCCAGTTCATTGATCTTCTCCCAGGACATTTGACAGTACTCGGACAGCATGGCTTTATTGGAGTCTTCAATGACCAGTTCCTGAAATAAACGTATTTAGGAAAGAGGAACCCTGATTAGAAATATTATGTATCCGTTCTACATCATTTACAAAACTGGGATACTGTTAAAAATGTATAGAAGATTTAAAGTTAATTTTTCTAATTTTGATTATAGTACTAAAAATGTGTAATTTGAATATTATCATTCATAATAATGAATGATTTTAAAACCGATCTAAACAGCACGTTTGACGGCCTCCGTGGTTGAGTGGTTACGGTCCTTGGCTACGAATCCGGAGGTCGCGGGTTCAAATCCCGGCGTGCGCAGATAATTTTTATTTGATTGATTTGTGTTATTTGACAATTTATGAATTAAAAATAATGCATAGTATATCTGCGGAACGTTCCAGGCTGGTAGATACTTTCAATATCGCCCTGGTGAAATACCACCATTTAGAATCGAAATGTTACTTGAAATGACTTTAGCCGCATTTGGTGACGAGATCTGAATAGCTAGGTACTTCCACACCTTCCTTTACCTCATCTCCTTCCCCTCCTCACTACCTTCAGCCGCACAACATACCCCAATTGGGGATGCCATAGTCTCACTGGCTCCAGACTGTTGGGAGCAGATGGGACTCTTATGTGGTACTAAAAAAAATTGTTCAGAAACTCTTCGAACTGGCTACAATATCATGATATACGAACCCTACTGGCTGTTGGCGTGATGTCAACAACGCCATATTCATAAACAATATGATTTTATTATTTTGACAGTAAATAAAAAATTGCATATTTCAAATCGTTATAGATAATTTACTTGTCAACATAAAAATGAAATAAAATGCCATCACTATCATAATTTTTTTCGACAATTAAAAAATTGTGACAATACCGTATTCCAGAGGCGAAAGGCCAGGTCAGGCCATTCTCGCATTGCTCAGTTGCTGCACGGATTTCACTGGCTGTTTTTCCTACGTTCTAAACGGTGTTACCTCTCTTTCTCTGACTGCGGCACGAAAACCGATACGGGCCGGAGCGCACCAAAGGCTGTCGAAGACGCCAAGGACATTTAAAAGTGGGCAAAAATTGAGGGCGTTGCAATCGTTTTAAAGGTTTTAAATAGCAATACAAAGATGCCTCATAGATAAATCAAATAAGTTTAAAAATATATAATGGCCCAGGTGCATGTCTTTTACTTTAACCAAAAGGTGTTCAGAAATCAGTGGTATTTTTAGAAATGAGAATTTGACATTAAAACTTTTTCAATTATTTAACGCTTTGCAAGGAATTTTTTTTTTGTATTTCTGAAATTTAATGTATCGAAATAACTATGCATTTGATGTTACGGAAATAAGAAACAAAATCAAATCCACAGGTAAAAACTGTAATTTTTAAAACGTTTAAAAAACTAATTAAGATCTTTTGTCTTCTTTCTTTAAAACAAACTGTCAAACGCGAATATGTGAAAACCTTTGAATGTGAAGAACGAGGACAAACACAAAGTCAGTAGCTTGGTGTTGCCATAGTAATGATTTTTTTAAATGCCAAACTAATAAATATTTACAATTATGCCAAGCTATACTCGACATCTCTGGGATAGTCTCACCGAGAGTAGCTGCTAATAAATATGAAATTTGTAAAGTAAGCATATCAATAAACAAAATATAGAGAGCGTATTGGCCACTGACGTCCGAATGAATAGATATGTCATAATATGCAAATTTGACTACCATTTCGACGGCTGGAGGTAATCACGTGACCCTCTAAATTTGGCACCAGGGGGGTTCACGCGTTTCTCGAATACAAGCGGTCGTTATTTGTGTATTGACTGGCGGCGAGCGATCATTCCAAGATTTTAAAGAATAAAACATTAATTTTGGTTTCCTGCGCATCCAAACGTTATAAAAATAGAAGTGGTAAAGAGAATAATCAAATCTATTGCATTACATTCCACAGGTAAGCGTTATTTGACTTATTTTAGGTTTATTCAATATACACGTGGACAGTTTAGTGACACCAACACTATCAACTCGGAATTCTGAATATATGAGTATACGTCCACGTTTCTTTCGAGTGATTTTGTCAGCGGTAAGCAAATTATTAACACACGAGGGTCAAACTTAACACTTTTACATAATATTGTGTTTTTTTGTAAAAAAAGCGGAAACTTTTTTTACCTTTTTATATTTAAATTAGCTGTTTGGGTTAGTTTGGAACGTGTTAGCTCAGCTCCGAAAAAATAGATATTTAATAAATTCTGCACAATTGTGAATAAGACGAATTGATCATTAGCAGATTTGCTTTTCGAGGAGAAAATACTAATACCTTTGTAGGAAAATGCGAATTGCTTGCAAACTGTCCAGATGTATTTATTAGAAAATCAAATGAAAGTAACACGCCTAATACGCCTTCCACACGAGCGGGCGGCCCAATATTAAAAAAGCCACGGCGTTAAAGCTTCGACCATCCGGTCGTCCTTTCCTAAAGTCAAGCCAACCGACTTGCGTATAGTGGCATACATCTCAATGGTATTGACTGAAGATAGCCGAGGAACAAACAGGAACAATTCGGAGGAAAATATTGTTTAGGTGTGTTCAATTACGGTTTTTCAGAAACTTTATACGTTATTATTGTACAATTATTTTGTAAATGCCTTTTTGAGTTCATCATTGGCCAAATCGCTGGTAAGCTCTGTGGCTTTCCTGGCATCTCTGCTGCCCAGACAGTCCGAAGTGACCTGTATGAATATGTTCAAGGATTCCAGTTCTATATCAGTGACCGCTTTCTCCGCAATCAGGGCACGCAGCTCCTGCTCAACCTGGCCCAGCAGCTCTTGGTAATTGGTTCGCCATTTCAGAAGCTCTTGGACTCTGAAAATACCAAAAATCAAATGCAATTAATTTAGACAGGAAAAAAACTTGGTACTCTTCATATTGAAGTTGCAAATTAAGTGATTTGAATATGCACTGAATAAAAATGCGAGAAGACCGACTTCTGCATAAAACACTGGTGGCAATTCCGGAGGGGAGACGTCCAGTAGGATACCATTGTAAAAAGCAACTCCAGATGTTGTGCAATGAACAGGGACAGTAGCATACCCGAGGGGGGTGCCTTGGGTTCTGAAGCACCCCCTTGGCCAAAAGTGTCACGTTTTGTTAACATTTAGAAATAAATCGGTTATTAGTGAAAAACCCTAAGGCTTTGATGAATTTGGCAAATATTTATTTGCGCCATTTAACATACTACAGTAAAGATACAATACAGTTAGGACTGAAGGTGGTAAAGTAAATATAGGCCGTGAGTGTGTATATATATACAATACTCTTCCCGATAGCCTAAAAACGGAGAATCGAATAAGAACATTTAAAAAAATTGATCAATCTCAAAATAAGTGAGCAGAATAATAATGTCTAATATGAATAATATGTAATATAGGAATAATGTGTAAGGTTTATAAATAACATAATGTAATATGGTGTATAATATGATATCATATAAGTAATGAAATAGGTTAAGAATAATATGTATGTATGCAGTTAATTAATATAAATATGTATATATTAAAGTTAACAAAGTGAAATAATTATGTATTTCTTTTAACTTAATTAATAATAAAACAAAATAATAAAAAATACTTCACTTGAATGCCGTCCGATTTATTACGAAGCTCCCCCGCTTGTTTGGCCACCGGTCCAGCATCAAGGTCACGCGGTACGCCATGTTAACGTGCGTTCTCTATACATTGGACGTATGGGTAGTTTTTTTTCTAAAGCTAACTAACGCCACTGAACGAAGATCCCCGAAGGGGACTTGTCGAATGTCTCATATAGGATAAAAAGAAGAAATCGAGAGGAGATGATCAATAATTAACAAATTTGCTTTACCTGTCAGCTAAAAGATTGTCATTGTGATAGGTTTCCCATTCCGTTTTGACTCTCGATTCAATTTGAAGTTGTCGCGCCGAGTGTCTGAGATGGTAAGCGTGCTGAATCTTCTGATTGGAACTTTGTTGGAGTTCCTGAAGCCCAGAGGTCCAGTCCGAAAAGTTTATGTGGGGCATAGGCTTCTCCAAAGATACGGCCGAAGTCGTCATTTTGAATTATTATTATGTTATATCGTTAAAAAATGTTTATTAATAAGTAAATCCAGAAAAGGCTAATGAAACCGCAAATAATATAAAAATCTATACAAAAAAAAAACAGTTGAAAACCTAATCATTTGCATAAAAGTTAATTGTGGAATTGTATTTTAGGAACTTAGGTTCTTACTTGTGTAATAATACAATTTGATAAAGGTATGCGACAATGTATAAGAAAAATTGGTTCCTAAATTATTTTCCAAGAACGAAAACAGTAACAATATATACTCAATATAATAATGTATGTAAATATATTATGTTCTGCATCAAGTTTTTAAAAATTTACTACACTTTTTTTACATTACATGATTCATCGGGAATTAAGTACTTATTTTCCCAAATGTGAAGTTGTATAAGTTTATTCACTTGGCATATTCCTTGGAGCGGAAATAAAATCTAGATGGAAAAAAAAATCTTAATTAAAAATACGCTAATTGATTTTTTTATAGACATATTAAATGTAGTATTAATTTAACATAAAGAGTGCAATCGCAATAAAAAAATGATGACGATTGCGATAAATAAATATCGATTGTTTGAATGCCGATTGGTACCGCATAACTCGGCGTGTTTATTTTTTCTTGTGACAGATGGTTTTCAAAATTTTGTGCTTTTCCAATCTCCGAGTTGTGTCGGTGATTTTTAATGAAATAAACGTGTGCAATGTGATGTTGTGAATTAATTAGTTAATGCATACACATTAAACAAATAATTAAACTCTCGGAATACTTAAAACTATACAGTGTCTTTACAAAATAGGCGTCTGCCACGATGTCTGTCGATAATTCTTATGTTATAGAAGAAACGCAAACCAAGGAGGAATTAGACAAGATAATCAATGATTTGACGGTGAATAGTGTTATTTTATCTAATATATTTAATATAAATATAGCTTTATCAATATTTATTAAGATTCCGATCAATTAAATGGAGCATTGCAACCAATCGTAAAAGCCTCCCACACCTTGTAGAATGAATTCCTTTTATGGGTTGGTCGCGTGTTAGTACATAATAATAAGTCATTAATCGTTAAGAGAGCTATGCTTCTTAATTTTTGTCTCTATTTAATCGATAGCTTGAGAAACATCTCAAATAAAGTTTCCTTGTTTCATGCCAGAATGAAATTAGTAATGTGATTTGTGTTTCTACTAAAATGAGATGGTTTTGGTTTGCAGGAAGAGGTCGACAGGTTGTACATCTTTCGAGACCACTATTTCGAGAATCATCCTTTGGAGAAAGCAGTCGACAAGGACTCGGATGTGCGAGAAAAGCTAGATGTCGCCATAAGTTCATTTACAAAATGTGAAGGTATGAGATATAATTCAGTTATATATCTAAAAAAAATTAATATGAAATTAAGGGCCATACGTTTTTGTGAGAATAGCAAAAGGAATTTTCACGGACAGAGTTATTCAATGGATTGAGAATCCTGAATCAAACTTTTATTTTTCTTTTAGGCTCCATCGTCTTATTACTTAACAATTTTGTATCAAGAGTTTCTGCACATTTTAAGTGATTTATATGTGTATTCTAGCTACCCACCTATGTTTCTAAAAGTTATAATTTAGTATTGCCCCGCATTTAACAGTTTGTTGCAAAACGTAATATGAAAAAGATATTTACTAAGGTTAGACACATCTATTTTATGATGGTACACTTCTGTTATAGTATGGTTTAAGTAATAAAACATGACCTTACACGAAAACGAGTCGGAGAAATAACCTATCCTCATGACTCAACTGTTAACGGGCGTTCTGCTATCTGTCGAGTTTCTTGCACATGCCAGTTCTTGCCAGTGCGCGGGGGATTAATGCTTAATGCTACTAGCTCCTTTGATCTGGCTTCCTTGAAATACTTATAGAACAGACTCAGCATACCTACGTTGCATCTGTGGCTCAGAGATTAGGCGATAGGTCTGTTAACAACAATATATATAGTTTATAATAGAAATTGACAGAAAACCTTACTAACAACTTCAAAGAAATACATTTATTGATTTATTTTTATATTAATGAACTATTGTCCAATTACATATACACATCACGAAATGAGAAAGCTACAGAACAGCACATACATAATACATGATTGAAGCAATGATAAAAATATACATTTTAGAGAACATTCAAGTCAAAGCCTGAACAGGGTTTTGATAGAGTCCATTGTTTTGGACATATTAACTGATATTTTTGTAAAGCCTAACAAAAATCATTTAGACTGGGACTAAAAATTCCGAGGCCCTGGCTTGAGTTAACAAGTCTCGACATTCTGGACAGTGGAGAATGATACCCATTTGTTATAATATATTTGGGATTACATATTTCAATTCTTCTTCGTCATATGGCGGGGGAGAGTTGGTGGAGGTTATGGTGAGATGCTGAGGTTATGACAGTCAACAGCATCGGGAGTCATTTTTCAATTAGAATCAATGCGCAATATCCAGGAAACAAATCCAAAATAATCTTATCTTGTACCTTTCCATTTCCATTCAGAAAGCACCATAAGTGACCTTATAAGGGCCAAGTTCCTGTACCTGAAGGGCAAAGCCCTCAACGTCCTGCCCAAGTTCGACCAGAAGGCGGAGCAGGCCCTGAGTAAAGCTGTGAAGCTGAACCCTGACCTGGTGGATGCTTGGAATGAACTGGGGGAATGCTACTGGAAGGATAGTAACCTGCCTGAGGCTAAAAATTGCTTCAGTGGAGCTCTGCCTCATGTAATGCATATTCGATACCTATTTAAATGGTTTTTAAATTGCTATTTGTGAAAAATCACACTGACTGCCCTCCGTACTAGTGATAAAATTCATGTATAAAGATTGTACAATATACGATTCAAGTGAAGATTTAGCCTTATCTACGCCGCTGTCATACTCGTACATGCTAATATAAGATTACGTATATACTCATCGGCGGCTATCCCCGTATGCGGATGTCGCATGATTTTCTCCCCACGTGTATCCTTGTTAGCCCTTAGTATTTAATGAAAACCATGTACATAATTTCATCAAATATTTTGATTATTTTCACCCTTAGCTTATACTAAATTGTTATATAATATCCTAAAATGTTCATACAAGTGAGGGGAACCTTCACAAAACTGCGCTATAGAAATGAACTATTATGTGATCCATGAAGTTTCACTAAGACAAATACATTGTCCCAAAACGTGTCGCTTGGTGGAATAGATTGCATTGTAAAGCTTAAACTATAAGTGTCTACATTGCACCTCTACTACCCTAATCTAAATACATTTCTTTTCTAATTTATAAGTTCCTTTAATAAAGTTCACCGGAATTGTAATGGGGTATTCGGCTGTCTCCTGTCCTCAGGTATCCGAGACTTGCTTCCACCAAGGCGGAACATTATCAATATCAAAATAATCATTATTACTTTGTTTGTTTTCCAGAGAAGAAACAAAATTTCCCTCAGGAACTTGTCCATCGTGTTAAGACAAGAGGTCTCTCTGACCCCCCAGGAGCGGCAGAAGAACATAGAGAAGAGCGTGGAGCTGGCCAAGGAGGCGCTGCAGCTGGACCCCAAGGACGGAGTGTCCTGGTGCATCCTGGGGAACGCGTATCTCTCATCGTTCTTCGTCATAGCGCAGGACCCGGCCATACTGAAGCTGTGTATGAGTTCGTACAAGCAGGCTCTCAGCGATCCTGTGGCTAGGGGACAGTCGGATCTACATTATAACAGGGCTGTTGTGAGTATTTAAACTTTCTAAACATCATACTAACTAATAAACAAATACTTTGAAAAATCTTTGGACATATGCTATGAACTCTAAAATCTAATCAAGAGTGAGATAAGATAAATCCTAAAGGGTGCGATGGGCTAGGCTTGTTGAAATAATGCCAGGTGACAGGATACCAAAGGTTATGACTGTGTGGGTGCTCCAGTGGAAGCGACCCAGAGGCAGACCGAGGAAGAGGTTTGAGGACTGGAGGCAAATCGATTAAGGCCAGGGACCATGGTCAGTGGAGAGCATTTGTGGAGGAGACCAAATCCCACCCTGGGATGTAACTATGCCTGTAAAATTGCTGGGATGTATTTCAAAGTACATATGTATTTGATATTCAAAGACTGCTAATCTTGTTTTGTCATTTTGGGTTAGACACCACTTCTCACGACCCAGAGGCGTGCCGTCCATATAGGGACATAAACACTGCCTACCCTACCTTAGTCGCATGAAAATATAAATAATATTAAAATATGTAAAATCAACCTTTGCAAGAAATCAACCTTTTCTCTCAAAAACATGAAACACGGCGCAGCACCACACCGACTGCACCAGTGTAACGTAGCAAAGGGAGGAACTAAGGATGCAAAATGATATAAACATATTAAAATAATGTTGACTCTGTCTTATACATTCAAATGTACATGTGTGCGCAATGCGTGTCAAGAAATGACTCGTTTGAGATAGCAAATGCAGCTAACAGTGCCATCTGTTGGTATGTCTATTAATTAGAACAATTTTACTAACAAAATAATGATAATATCATGATAGCGTTCTTTCAAAATATATAATATAAGTCTGTGTTTATTTAGCGGAAAAATGTGGATATTTTATATATCCTGTAATTTGCCAACATCGGCTACAGCTAGCAGCTTACCCATTCTTTTCGAAAACTTGCAACAAAGGTTGTCTGGGCTAATTTTTTATTTAATTTCAAATGAATCAATGAATTCATTATTTTTCCTACTGTCTCTGTATAAAAACTCTGTGCACTCCACTTTCACGACCGTATGTAACTATGCACTGTACTATTAATTTAGTTTTATATGTATATGAGAAGTTTGCTTCGTTTTTAGTATTACTCAGTATTTTCTTAAGCAAGCAATCCCAATTGATATTCTTGGTCTAACTTTAAGTGACCAGCTCAGGCACTGGGGCTCCATCAAAGCCAGAGTCATGTTAGCTTCTCAGAATTGCACAGAGCCCGCAGATGCTTAAATAGTACACAACAGCTAACCCTGTACAAATCGCAAGTGTGCCCCACTGTTGAATTCGGTAGCCATCTCTGGTCTGGAGCCCCAAAATACCTAAAAAAAAACCCTTAACTATGTGCAGAAACGGGCGATCCATTTGATAGATTCCTAACAAACGGATTACAATCTTTAGAACACAGGCGTCAGCTGGGAATGCTGTCATTGTTCGACTAGTATTTCAATGGAAGATGCTCTGAGGAACTAGCATCATCGATCCCTTCGGCACCGGAGTATAAACGCGCACCCAACATCTGTACACGGTTGACATTTATCACATGAGAATGTCGTATCTACAGCCCCGCTGTGGAACGATTTGCCGGTCTCTGTGTGTCCTCCCTCCTACAACATGGGCCTCTTCAAGATCCATGTTCACTCCTTCCTTTCCTCAAAAAGACCCTCCACACAGCATCCCCAAAGATGAGAGCCCTACGGGAAATTATTTTCATCAGGTCCTCCCGTGTGGAATTAATAATCAAAATAAAAAATTCGACCCCCCTTCTGGTATGGATGCATCTGCTTCCATTGAGTAAGCGGTTTTTTTATGGCTTTTACTTTTTCTTTCCAGGCATTAATGTATGAAGAGGAATTTTCCGCTGCCCTCGAATCGTTTACCAAAGCTATTGCGATAGACCCGACCTGGGAAGACCCCACTACGGAGAAACAGAGGCTAGTGACCTACCTGGATGACCTCAGTGATCTGATCAGAACAAGGGGCAAAATCAAGGGGAAGAAACTTCAGCAGATGATGCAGGTAAATTTTTATCCAGCTTACAGTCTGTCACGAAAGCGTAGACAAAAATGGTGGGCGCTGCGATCGGTTAAATGATTTTAATTGCCAACACCGAGATGATTCAAAGGAAGAGGAATGTAACTTTTAAAAATCACCATGGTTCATCTGGATATTTTTCATATCATCATCAAATGGTGTTAAGAAATTTGTGTTACTTTTTGAAAGGAAATGATTCTACATCATATTTTAAGAAAAATTTATTTTCTAAAGAAAAGTATTTTTTTGTATTTTTGACTTGTACATATCAAATAAGCCATTTATTAGTTGTTAAATCAAAATTAAATCTATGTGTAAGAAATGTGAAAAAAAAAACTGTTTGATAAAATTGAGTTATGTCATTTTTCCTGTCCATAATTAAACTGTCATATTTATTCGGGAGGCAATTATAACCTCACATTTGAATACGCATACTATAATTTGTTCTAAAATCGGTGTTGCCGTAGTACCTAATGAAAAGTTTTAGTTCAATCTACACTTTCTAACAGACTGCTGTACATACTGACACCATTTCACAATCTTCTTGGACAAGCGGTTAAGAATCTCGATTACGGATTCAGAGGTTGTGGGTTAATCAATGATTTGTTTTTGATAGCAGCAATTATTGTGGTCCAAGCATCTGGGCCCCTATGCAGATGGGCAGTACACCAGCGGGGTCCACAGCATCAAGCTGCAGCTGACTCCTCTCAGTCAACTGAAGGCAGATATGAACCCGGAGATTGTGATTCTGGGCAAAGTGGTTTGCTCCATCAGGAATGAACGAACAGTACCTTTGTAAGTCATTTTATTTTACAATAATTTTTATTGTAATATTTTTTTTTTTTAACTACAGTATGTATTACTCAGTGGCGTGCATTGGTCATTGGTCTAAAACCACAATAAATTGATAAAATGAGGGAAAAAGAAATATGTAGTTTAATAATACGTTCATGTTAGTCTTGAGAGTAGTTGCCTGCTCTCAACACAGGTTCTCCCAGTGAAACAGGCAAAACCCTTATAATACATTGAGATTGCATAGATGAATAAATAAAATAAAAGTTTTTAACTTAGTATCCGACATCTTCGCCTCTTCCGCGATGTTTGGTCCGGTGATAGTTTCAATGATTTATTCATTATGTTGTCGGCACTTGTAAGGGGCCGGGACCAAGCGGAAAATAAATATTTAAATTTCGTAACTGGTCCGGCTCCCTTAGCCAAAGAAATGTTGTCCTTTTGTGCAAACTTATGCAAATATATTGTGCAGGTAACGCGGAGTGTCCCGTCACTTCTAGAATGCTATGAATGACAAAATAAAACGAAAGAGCAAGGTAACGCGGTGCGAGGTAGACACGTGTTGTCGGATAAACTTTCGCGGCGCTACCGGCACGGAAATATGACAATAGCGTTGCGAAAACCCAAATAGGGCGCTCGGGATAGCGCTGGGCTTGGGGTACAAATAGAACCCAAAAATAGCTATTTGTCAGTCAGCCAGCAACTCTCACCCCGACAAGACTTAAGTAAGTAATATTTCTGATTAGATTTTGAAAAATGCTAAGCCTATGTAAATTTTAAAAATATTTAATAAATATTTTTCTATTTAAAAACGTTATGTTTATCGTATTGCGTAATAATACTATCATTAAAATCACAAATTTTTGGAAAAATACTTTTTGATCAGAAGCTTGTTTCACTTCATGGTGTGTTTTTCTTAGGGTAGGCAAAGCTTTTTAGCCTTTATGGACTGCACGGCACTGGTACTATTTATACCTACTTACAGGATAGAATCTCTTTTTCTTATTTCCGGGAGAGGACAACCCGGTCTCTTAATTTCAAGTAGATCTCCAGATTTTTTTTAAACAACATTTATCAACAATAACTTTAACTCTGAATTAATTTTGCGGAATGAAATTTATATGATGTATGTATTATTATTGATATGGGGATGCCTAACTCCTGTAAGCATTTAGGCCATTTGCTAATTATTGTGCTATTTACCATGCTTCACCTTATTCCTTTGGTAATAGCTCGTACACTTTACTAGTTTTGTCATCGGGTATTTGTCTCTTTAGATGAGAGGTTCCCTACCTTATTTATCTCACCACCCACTTTTAGACTATATTTTCACATCAGCGCCGGAGCGGACTGCTCCAATTGAGCCAGCACAGAACCGGACTTGCAGCTATTCGTCCTTTCCACTCTCAGCAGCTGCATGTCTGTCCTGAGGTGGCAGTGTCCTGTTACCGGGGACAGGGACGTCGGAGAGTTATTATTTATTAATTCAAAATGATGATAGTAAATATTTACTAAATATTTTTAAAATTTACATAGGCTTAGCATTTTTCAAAATCTAATCAGAAATATTACTTTTTTCTGACCGTCCCATTGTATTTTTTACAAAAAAAAACTGTTTTTTTTTTTTTTTGTAATGCGGATTACAAATCTTTGGTTACGTTTATTTACAAAAACGCACTGACAAATGATTAAACATACTTTTCTCCACTTTAAAAATAATATTCGTATTTTAAATATTTTGTAAAACATACAATGGGCTAAGCCTATGTAAATTTTAAAAATATTTAATAAATATTTTTCTATTTAAAAACGTTATGTTTATCGTATTGCGTAATAATACTATCATTATTTTGAATTAATAAATAATAACTCTCCGATGTCCCTCTCCTCCTTAATAGTACTACCAGCTCTTGGGTTACAATCTCTAATGATGGTCGTTGTTCCTAACTTTTTGATTGATTTGCTTAATCGACCGATCAGCGAAAATAATAGCAATGTTCTGTTTGCCTGTTCCCAACACACTTTGCTTAGGTAACTCTTCCCATATTACCCATAACCCACCATTTTCTAAAATCCATGCACAATATAATGAGGTCAAAAGTGAAGATTATTAACGCAAAATTAAACAAAATCCAAAATAAACTAAACACTATCGCTTTCATAATGAATGTATTTATTTGTCTTTCAGTACCTTCTGCATAGTGGATGCCGAAGGAACCTGCGTAGGTGTGACTGTTTACAATTTAGCTGATGGCAAAGGAGTTATTATTGGAGACCATATCGCCATTCCAGAACCCTTTGTCACTCATCATAGCTTCACTCATAACAAGGTAAGACACTCTCAAACTTTTACAACTGCTTTTACCAACCCAAACTGAGCTGACGCTAAGTAGGAGCAGTCAATTTAATTTTTCCTTTTTTATTTGACTTACAAACATTCCCAGGTTACAAATAACCTGACAGTATTTCGATTCCTTTTACTTCCTTCATTATAAGTGGAAAAAATTGCTCGTGCAGTGATGAAGGACTTATCTCGCAGAGGAATGAACCCACATTGTTTAGGTGGGAACCTGACGCAATTGTCCACTTGTCTACTAACCAGTCAATGTTTGCACAATTCTAATATTATTATTCGGAACACCTTTCATTAAAATGCCAGTAGAATAAACACAGCACTCGCATCTGAAGTCTTATGTTCTAAAGACTAGTTCTTTTCAAAGGACCCCCTAGTGAGGAGGACTAAGAAAAACACTAAAAGATCAAATAGTTTACAAAATATAATAATTAGTATACCATTTAGAATTAAACGGTTCTTCTGTAAACAATTTTATACTTACACAACATTTTGTATTTTCACTTGCTTATCTATAAAGTTGTTAATAAAAAATGTCCTATGTTCACATTCTTTGAATGACCTTCCATTTAGTTTGAGGTCAGAAAGCAATTTTGAAATCTTGAAATCTAAAAATATATCTTTTTAAAGGGGGCTACAAACTTTAACAAAATTTAAAGTGTCCTTGAGGTGATTTTAATCATTAAACAGTGCTGTAAAAGCCATTTATTATTATATTTTCTTGATGAGTTTTTCGAATATTATGCTGCGTTGTGCTTCCTCCTCCTTTAGTCAACATTTCGGACAGCGTTACAGTGTCCATCATCAAGGCAGTTGTATAGATTGTGGTGAAGTGTGTGTTTGTGTATGTAGAAGTGATACCATGTTGTGTGCGTTAATCCTCTTAGGGTCAGTATTTCAGAATAATAGTAATCATTTATATTAGTATAATTAATCAAAGAAATCTGTAATTCCTGAGCACTTTAATAAAACTGGCCATTACTTCGGATTTGTTTCTGGATTGCTGGGAAGACCTAAAACGCATTGAGCACGCCAAATTACGGAAGCAATTCGAATCCGCACAAACCCCATTAATATTAATAGAGACGAAGGACATAGGCTTAATGGTTCTTAGTATCCGGTACTTGACGGCCACACCAAAACTGTACACCGAAAACACACATTAATTATTATTCTGATTTACCGGCCATAAGACACGGTATTACTTCTACATACATACTTCAACACAATCTTCACATCTGCCCTTATAATGGACTCTGTAATGCTGTCCGAAACGTTGACTCAAGGAGGAGGAAGCGCAACATGGCATAATATTCCAAAAACTAATTGAGAAAATCCTTTTTCCCATGAACACCTGAAAATATGTATACTTTTTATTTTTTATGTGCACATTTTTAAACGTCTTTAAAATTCTTTTTTGTCCGCTGATCTCTTGCGGGTTCTTGTTTAATTAATCTTGATTTTTTTGCTAATTCCAGGAATATAAATTCAGTTCTATTCGAGTAGATAACCCAACGGTGATGGTTGTCAATGGAAGGAAGGTCGGCAAGGACCAAATGGCGGGAACGAAATTAACAAGTTACTACAGGGTCTCTTAGGACATACATTTCTAACCATGTGATATTACTAAATTAGTCGTTTAAGTAGGTAGTACGTAACAAATGAAAAGACGGTAATCTTCTTCAACGCTTTGAAATTATAAAAAGACTTATATTTTTATATTAATTAAGTTCGGAATGGTGAGGAGGTGCTGCGGTTATAATAAAACATTAATCGCTTAAAATATTAAATTTGAATAGTTTATTAAGGCCTTCATACTACTGGTTTACCCGATACTCACTGAAGCCACCGCGTCGAAAGGTCCTTTCCTAAAGTTGGTACGCTTGATTTTAGGAAAGAACGACTGGACGGTTGGACCTTTCAACGCGGTGGCTTCAGTTAGTATTTGGAAAACCAGTAGTGTGTTGAAAACCTTTTAGTGATGTTTGTATTAAAAGTTCCCTCTACGCCAGTGGTGCGCAATCCTGGGCCCAAAATGCTGAATATAATGACCAAAAGTGTGAAAATTTACCATAAAAAAAACACTTTCCGGGAGGCGGCGTATAGGGATGTTTTTTTATATTTATTTAATACAAATGTTGCTCTGAGAGATTTGCTTCGGTTTGGCACTGTGGTTTATTTTTAGATAATTGTTTCCACTTTGCCCGTGTGTGTGTTGGTTTTCTCCTGAAATCGATTAATTGGGTCTGCTATTAAAAAGATTATGCACCACTGCTCCACGTGATGAACTCAGTGCACACAAAAATCTTGCGCAATGCTGAAATCATGGTTTTTGAGATACAAATTATGTAATATCACCGTGTTACATAGCGGTCTTATTGCATCATTACATAGGTTTTTCGTTAACATTATTTTCTTTATACATATTATCTGTGTATAAAGAAAAATGTTGACAAACCCTGGATTAACCCATTGAGTTCTGAATTGCTTACAAAATTTGCTGTTAATTGGAATTCTGTCTTTATCTTATAAAAATATTGTACGCAAAGTTATCTAAAAAAAAGTTACATTGTTGACTTAATAAATAGACAACCAACATGGATAAATTTATTGTGGAACTTTTGAATCGTAAATTTGCCTGTTGCACGTCACAATTAATTATGTCAATGTTTTAATATTACTGCAACATTAGCTGGACCCAACAGAAAGTCACAATGAACGAGATTAAGAAAGTTTCACTCGGATGGTTTGGATTTTTAGAATGGTCGGTTGGAGAAAGGAGTGCCTTGAGGATATTATAAGACGTGCAAGTAGAGATAGAAGAAGAAGTCGGGGACAAGATATGGCATGGATCAAGTAAATTTGAGCTTCAGCAAGCCTTTGAAGATAGTGCATAGCTTGAAGGGAATGTTGTTTATCAGTTCAATAATTAGCACGATAAAACTGTCACAAAATAATAATGTATAATTATATATGAATGTTCATCTTTTACTTTCCTTATTTTGTATATACATAATTCAACCACTGAGAGATTGCCCACGGTGAAATCGGGAACTATAATTTGACCATTAATAAAAAACCATTCCCTAGTGCCGTCCGGAACGAAGGGGGGTGCAGAAAGGGACTGCCACATTTTACATACTCTTAGAATTTATCATGACCAATGATTATTTTTTCGGTAAATAAATATGTAAAACTTGAAAAAAAAATATGTATTGACAATACATATTTTAAATTTTTTTTCTTTGTATAGAATGAACTGCCCTTCGCTCATTATTTTGAAAATGGTACCAAAACATAAGAATTTTATGTCTTAATTAACACTTTTTCCAACAAAATCCTAGTTTTATGAGAAGTTTCCTTGCATACTCTATGCGGCTATCTAAAATTATGCAATCATTTAAGACTACCTGAAGTTTTTTTAACGTCGGATTTTTTTCTCAGTGTTTATTGCTCCTTACGAAATCATTAACAATAATTTTCTTCTTGTATGGAAATTTTTTCCCCTTTGGGAGTTGAAGATAATACACGAACAGTTGATTCACCGGTGGCCTCACTTTCTGATTGCTACGTGTTAAAATATTGTGCATGTAAAATAGGCTTTTTCGTGTTCCTGCACAATACTGTCGCCTACGAGCGCCAAATACTAATAAGTCCCGCCCATTCTGTGCATGGGAAGAGACCTGCGTCTGTGCATGGTTTTTTACTTGTGGTCAAGTTATAGAATTTATTTGTTAGGTACTAAAATTAATAATTTTTTTAAAAATAAAAACAAACATTCCCGGGTTACGAATAATCTGACATTATTTTAAAATCTCCTACTGCCTATCACAGTAAGCGGAAGATGTTGCTTGTGTCTTGATGGAGGACTTAACCAGCCGAGGATGTTGCTAGTATAAAATTTTATATGTACATTCATATTTCCAGTTCCTGATTTTGCCATGGATGATCTTCCTGGGTGGCACTTTAATAATATTTTTGTGTTAATTTTACAAATTATTGGCAAAATTTTTATACATGGACAAATTTGCTATTTTACCTAGGCAACGATTTTCTACAATTTAAATCATATTTATTTATTTTATGAAAACTAAACAAATTTCCAAATATGAAGTATATAATGCAATTTATTAAAAATAATTGATGGAACAGAAAATTTAAAAAAAATACTGATTGCGATAACAGAAAAATAGGGCTGTAAGAGTAAAAAGGTCTTAAATATGTTGATGTCAGTCATTTAAATTGGTATAGATCTCACTCCTAAGGATTATCTGATCAGTGGTGGATCGTGAAGTGTATTTCAGATTAATTAACAGAATATGAAAAACTCGAATATATTTTTTTTACCATTATTGTACTTGTACAGTGAAACACTTTTATAAGGGTTTTCAGGGGAAGACATCTTACGTGGGAATCTTGTCTTGGGTTTTACACCGGTTTTTAATACTATGTAGAATTAATTTAGTCTTTGTTAATCTTTGTTGTTTCCTTTCACAAACAGTGAAACTCTTTTATAAGATTTTCCAAGGGGCTGGAAAAAAATCTCTTGTGTGGGATAAACGGGCCTTTTTAAAATTACAGTCTTCAAGGCACCGAAAAATTAAAACTTCTGAAGCATGAAAGCTTCTTAAGTGGAAATCTTATTAGTGGGGTTCACTGTATTACCTTATTGCAATTGAAATGTTGTATCCAAAATAAGTTGAATGCTTTTGTTTAATTAAAAATTAAAATAAACATTCCATATCATATGTAAGGATGTGCTTTGCTCTAAAATTAACATGAGAAATGTTAAAAAATGATAAAATAAAAATTGATTTGAAAATGAAAAATAAACTTTGTAATTGCTGTGCCTTCTATTCTTTTGTTCTCATTTAAACAAATTTGTTTGTTTTTTATATGTTACACCAAATAGTACAATGCAGAACCAGACATCAAATACATCCAAAAACCCTTTGTTAAACATAACTAACTAACTAACCATCACGCCATTTCTCCGCAGGGGTAGCAGAGAGGACGGACCGCCAAACAACTCGATCTTGGCATACACTTCTTGCTTCATTCACATTCATACATCGTCATACATACATTCGAACATTCTACACATGCATTCATACATACATTCTCTTCTATTATTCCGACTTCTGACATGGCCCGACTCAAGTATTTGATTCACTTGATCGTGCCATGTCTTCCTCGGGCGTCCCCTGCTTCTTCTTTCATTCACATTCGCGTCATACATTCTTCTTATACTCCTTTCTTCGTTCATTCGCTCCACATGCCCAAACCATCTAAGCATCCCTTTTTTAATCTTACTCTTTACGCTTTCATCAGCCTTGCATTCTTTACGAATTTCACTATTTTTCACACGATCATATATGGTTTTACCACACATTCGTCTCAGAGATCTCATTTCTACGGCATTCAGTTTGCTTTCATCCTTCTTCTGACAATTCCATGCCTCACTGCCATAAATCAGTGTTGGTATCAGCACTCCATTGTGGATTGCTAGCTTCGCTTTTTTGGACAACTTTTTGTTAGCTCCAACCGCGTTCAGTTCTTCGTTAATGGAGTTTCCTGCATTCACCCTTCTTTCAATATCCCTATCAGTCTTTCCATCTCTCGTAAACATACTTCCCAAATATACAAACTCATCGACCTGCTCCAAGTATTCGTCATTCACAACTATATTGCACACTGTTTTCGTACTCTCTCTTTCAACCACCATGACCTTAGACTTACTTACATTCATCATTAGCTCGTTCTTCATACATACTTCATTCATCCTAGATACAAGGGACGTTAAACATGTACATACATATTTAAATTTTCGCCTCGTCCCAAAGTGGAAGATACTCTCAGTAATGCCCTAGTGAGAGACCACCATTCGGAATTGAAACATTGTTTAAAATAGTTTTAACTATGTTTAGTAACCAGATCTGACTTACCAACTTTCCTCTTGGTCATTTCGTTCCTCTCCGCACTTTCAGCCTCACAACATGCTTTTAATTGTTTTCAGATAGATAGAACCTTAACCTAACATCTGATATTTGCACCTCATTTCATAGTCGAATACAGTGAAACTCTCGAAAGTTTTCTAAGGGGACTGAAAAAAAAACTTAGCTAAATATGTCTATAACCATGCATTTTTTTTATTATTTAAGAAAACCCAAACTAAGAACCTAAAACCTATTTTATATATAATACAATTTATTAATTAGACCAAAAATTGGTTCTTAGTTTGGGTTTTTTACGTAAATAAAAAAAACCTAACCTAAAAGCGATACAAAAACTTGAAACTTTACGAAGCTTTAATTTAATTAAATAGCTTGATTTTTCTTCTCCGGTTACTGAAATAGTTGTTCCTCATTGTAATTTAACTCATAAAAATTGTTTCTCTTTAATTTTGTGTTAATTTTAATTTTTATATTTAATAAAACTTTTTATTCTAGAATTATTTGTGGTATAAATTGGGCCATTTTTCGAAAAAACCAAACTTCTTAAGCATGAAAAGTTTTTAAGTGGGAACTTCTTAGAGGAACGGCTGCACTGATTTTTTAATTAACGGGGAGAGGGACGTCGTCGGAGAGTTATTATTTATTAATTCAAAATGATGGCGATAGTATTGTGCAATACGATAAACATGGTGTTTTTAAAGAGAAAAATATTTATTACATTTTTTTTTAATTTGCATGGGCTTAGCATTTATCAAAATATAATCAGAAATATTACACATTTCTGACCGTTCTACGCATGTTTTACAAAAACATTTAAAAAGTTGACTATCCTTAAAAAATGCTGTGAAGGTTTTTCTGTAACTTGTCGATAAGATAAATTTAAAAAAAAAAAGTGTGTAGTTTAATTTTTTCATGAACACTACGTAACTTTAATGTTTTTTTTTTTGTAATGTGGATTACAAATCTCTGGTTATGTTTATTTAGAAAAACGCAATGATAAAGGATTAAAAATACTTTTCTCCACTTTAAAAATCATATTCGTATTTTAAATATTTTGTAAAACATACAATGGGACGGTCAGAAAAAGTAATATTTCTGATTATATTTTGATAAATGAAGCCTATGTAAATTTATAAAATATTTAATAAATATTTTTCTATTTGAAAACATTATGTTTATCGTATTGCGTAATAATACTATCATTATTTTGAATTAATAAATAATAACTCTCCGACGTCCCTTTCGCCCTTAGAGGTTGTAAATATCTAGTACGTGTGAGAAGTATTTTTGTTTTAAATTATGAAAAAATTAGATAACTTAGAAAATTATTTGCGGGTTTACCGTTTTTTTTTTAAATGATCATATTTGCTATGTAAATATGATTACATAAATAAAAATATAAAAATGAAACATTTAAAAAAAAAAGATTTTTTCAGATTGATTTTTAAATTATGTATGCCAAATTTATGTTTAAACGTAAATGGGTTATTTTTAATTTAATTTAAAGTCCACCATAATGCTTATTTTTATATTTAAAAAGAAATGTTATTTTATATTTCATAATATTTTCAAAGTAGACGAAAAAAAAAACTTTTTTTTAAATCACCGTTTAGCCCCCAAATAATTGTTAAAGGTGCCTCTAAAATCGGTAAAAATCAATTCCTTTAATAGCCTATATTTCATAATGTAAAACAAAAATAAATAAATTACTTCTAATCCGTACTAGATATTTACTATACTTTTTGGTGAAAAAAAAAGATCATTACGTTTAGGTGAGTATTTTGACCTGAAATCCAAAATTATTTTTTTTTATGAAACAGGCCGCGCAGCTGTTCCTCTTAAGCCAGTTTCACTGTATAACTCCTGGTTAGAGATCACTATTGTAGGTATGCCATATTTACCAGGTGTAATTATTCACCTTGCACCAATTATTACATTTAAATGCAGCATTGATTTTGGAATAGGCGATATGTGTCAATATAACTTCAGTTAACTCTTCCAACAACTGATTATTATTTCCTAATCATTTTCTGCAGGCAATGCACTTTTATCTACTAAATAGACCAATGGTCCATGCGTTTTTAACTACGTAGATTATATTGTCGCTATCACACTTTACTTATCGCTCACTTCCTTCCTTTTCCTAAAGGATATTTTAATTAACTGAACGCACGCATTGACAATTTTAGCACATGTTACTGTTTAAAGTTCGATTCTCAGGAAGACATTATTTTTTAACCGTTAATGTTTTTGCGGGGGAAATTTTTTATGAACTAACAAAAATATCATTGAATATATTCAACTAGTAGTTAAGATATTCCAGCGAATGCTGATGCGAATACACTACTCACGCAGATGCGTTGCTTACTGACAGCATGATTCAAAGTTGGTCTTCGATTTCAGAAAAGGTATTTCCAATAAAATTGAAAGAAACGTTATATTTTTATATGTATGTATTAAAAAGAACACTAAATCTTTTCGAATAGTTAAATTCTATTAACGTTTACACTTATTGTCCATTTTATCCTTATAACAATAAGTAGGACTCATCCAGTTCAACATTCCTTGCTCAGAGATAATGAATTGCTTTTCCTCAATCGACAGTCTACTAATTATGGGTACCATTCTCTACAGTCCAGAATGTCGGGACTTGTTAACTCAAGCCAGTGCCTTGAAATTTTTGGTACTGGTCTAAATGATTTTTGTTAGGCTTTATGAAAATAAATTTCGAAGAATATAATTTAGTATGTCTAAAATCATGGACTTACCAAATCCTTGTTCAGGCATGTTCTCTCAAATGTACATTTTTGTCGATGCTTCATTCTTGTATTACGTATGTATGTGCTGTTCTTTTTCTGCAGCTTTTGTTTATCTCATTTCGTATTGCGTAATTGGACAATGGCACGTCAATATAAAAATAAATAAGAACATTACTGTTGGAAGAGTATATATACTCACAAATACGCACAATCCTGAGCATGTGTCGTTCGCATCAACTATGATTGCGCAAAAGGCTTCACCGATTTTGACACTTTTTCTTATTGCACAATAAAACGTATACCATATGACATCTTCATTATTTTTTGATTGAATTGATATTTCAAAACTCCATAACTCATTATAGAAATGTCGCTGTAAGCTGAAATTAGTTGGGTTAACCTAGAAATTCCAGACAAAAAAAGGTTTGTAGATTTCCTGATGCCAGAGCTCACCTTTCGAGAATTAATATTGTTTCAATTTTAGCTATGAATTTTACAGTAGAAGCATTCACTTGCTAAATCTCAAGTTTCTAATAAATTTTTCATTATTAATTAATTAATATTTAGTAGGTGACATTTAAAAATATTATTTAAAGATGACATTTACTTGGCGATGTTTGGAAATTCTCACAAGGACATTATTATTTGTATAGATTATAAATAAAATTACGATATATGTTTCGACAAATTCATTGCACACCTAATATAAAAAATGTTTCTTTTTTCTCGTGTTGTAATGTTTTTAAAATGCTTTATTGCGTCGATTATCACCTTTTTATGTTTTTTTTCTCAAATAGCAGCTTTAAAACCACATTATTTATGATTTAAAAAAATTATAAAATCACATTTGGTTGATGTATTCATTTTATTTTTCTCTCCGGTATTTAAAAAAATACAAATTTTGTATTTTTTAAATTAAGTCACAATGTTATTCAATCACGTACATACATAATTCAAATATTAGTTTAAAACATTTTGAGATAACATTGTAGTACCTGTATTATAATAGTTATTATCGTCAGCCACTGTGTATCTACTGCGGGATGAAGACCTCACCATATCATAATATGTACATTATTTTATTACAAATGATTTTCATCTTTTTCAATGAGAAAATTTACCACTAAAGCAACTAATATTTCTTTAGTGAGACAATAAATAATTTCTTACTGAAACACCTAGTCTGGTTCTTATATTAACTGGACTAATTTGGGTCATTTTCAAAGCCATGTGGACCAATTTTTTTTTATATGTCAATGCGTGCAATCGCGTGTTAGTTTTTTAATGCAATTGAGGACATAATATAATACATATGGACTTTGTACCCTGTTGACATTGTAACCATTTTATTATACACCATAGGAATTTTTTTTTTGTAAAAAAATATATAATGTTACATATGTCATCACTAATATATTACAAAGCTGATTCAATTTGATGGTAATTTAAAACTAAAATTATAAATTCCTACTTAGCCATATGAAATTTAAAAAAAAATAATTAAGTAGCCTACCTATAATACTTAATATAAAGATACATTGTCTTTGAATATGACTCTCAATCTTAATTGACATTAAATTTTTTAACTAATGTTCAAAAAATAAATTATTGGTACCTATCGGTTGAAATTTTATAACATTTGCATTGTATTTTGTTTGTAATACACGAAAAGATAAATAATAATAGTGATTTTATGTAATAAGGTATACAACTAAAACATCGGCGCTCGAAATATGGGAGACAATATGCGGCCAATTGGCATCATAGAGATAACACGGGCTTCAGTCGATTACAAGCACTCGCCGGGTATGGATCTCCAATGATAACTGCAAAATGCCTACATGACTGAACATCTCGTTCTGTTAGAGATATAAAAAGCCAAGCTGCAACCTTTTATCGGTTTTACCATAATCAATATTTGTGTAAATTGGCTTTTTTATTGTTAAAAAACTTAAGGAGCATTTGAAGTAGACACGCCGGTAACTCAAATGCACCGTCTCCGTTCATTGAGTTTGTTCGCGGTCAGAAGGATTTGGGCGACATTGACAGTTTCCTCACCCCCCTTCTTACTTAATGCAGGGGAACAATATTTTACACTGATTTTGTAAAGAATGTAGGTTCTATTTATATACTTCAATGATTTTATGACACTTTCTGTTATAACATAGCAACGGTATGACACTATTTTACATATTGACCTATAACTCTATTCCACTTGGTGTTGAACAAAGATAAAACAATCATATTGGTCCCTTATTCATTACATGAGATGAAATACAAAAACAGTCACAATATCTAATCAGTTTTTTGACAAAATTTAACCCACTGTCATATCAGCTGTGGTTTTTAAATTACATAGTTCATTCGGTGAATGCATGATTTTCAATGAATTTATTTGAGTTTAAAGACATGCATTGTTCCATAGTGCTTTTTCATTTCACACAAAGTCTGTTAAACCTTAAGGAGCACAGTTTACACCCACACTGGGTGAATGCGGGAAACGCAGTCAATGAAGGGCTGAATATAGTAGTCCCCAATACGAAGTTTTCAATGGTAGCGCGAAGGCTGGCAGTCCACAATGGAGATAAGATACCAATCCTGATATGTTCAGTGATGCATGGAACTGGTAGAGAAAGAATGTAAGTAGACTGAATTCCGTGGAAATGAGATGTATGTTTGTAAAATCATAAACATACTAGAAATGAAAAGAGTAGTAAATAATACAAATTATTTTTTTGATAAAAAAACCTTTGTAACTTTCTTCTACTTGTTTATTTCAGACCGGACTGGTTTCACCCTATCACGGTCATCTTCAGACTGGTATAATCCAGAAGGTAATAAATCAATCCGAAAGTAGTTTCAAATATATGTAATTGTAAAGCCATTCAAGCAGCAGTAAAACAAATTTCTCAGTCTTTAATGTGCAAAATTAGAAAGAGCAATGGACTATATATATGTACCATAGATTTAATTGTACCAGTCTGCAGATGCCCTAATGCTGCTAATCAAAAAATTCACATTAAAATGGAAAACCACGATGAATGACAGTTTCAAAATTAGAAATAATCCGAAGAATATATGGCTGATGCAAGTGTAATGAACAAGTTTAGGAAAGGGACACTTGGCTGAAACTTGTAAGCTAGACAGATGATAGTTTTTATTTTTTAGTCATGTTACATTCTGTGAATTTTTATCGGGTAACAACTGGTGCACATATTGAATAAAACAATAGTTTTGTCTACAATCAATCACACATCATCATCATTGAAACTATGACATTTCGAATGCATTAATAATGTGCTATTCATGTTGAAAAGTTACATAAGATAAGTACAATGCCATTTTCTACTAAGTGCTATAATTATTTGATACCATTGCTGAAGGTTATGGTAGTACGGAAAAAAGATTATGAGTTTATGAATCAATTAGTTCTCTATACAAATTGCTTTCCCACTACCGGATTTGCGAGATGATTGCCTGATAGCAGTATTAATAGGTATATGTTTTCTCAAGGACATCTGCTGTAGCTTACTATTGAAGAGAATGGTTTATAGATTTACAGCATCTCTTATGAATTTAAATATTTTGTCATATTATTATTATTTTGTTTACAAAACATTGAATAGTAATACACACGTTTAAAGGCTTTTAACTAATAAATAACATAGGAAAGATTATGCAGTTTTTAATGGATTATTTATTAACTAAGCTTAGACAAAATACATAGTATGATTGCGTAGAGATTTAAAGAAGGTTACGTAATAATACATATGTTTTATTTAAGACCGATTCTTTTAGTACGGTGAATTTAAAGATTCATTAGAATTGAGGCCGAAATATGGCTTACCTTAATACAATAGTAATTTTGATACGAAGAGCTGTAGTAGACGAATACATAATTTTTTTTGTTTGAGAAATTATGAAGTTTATTGTACTAGGAAAATACACGAAAAATTTATTGAACTATCAGATTTAGTGTACGTACTTAAATTATTGTAGGACTTTAAATAGGATTTTTAAACAAACATTTCCATTCCATGATATTAAATTTTGAAACGATTTTCATAATAATTGTTATACATTTATATGCATTATAAAAACAAAAAACTTATCTAGCTAACTTGAAATGATGTTTATAATTTCAAAACACATATATCGGAGAAACAGTGCTGATCGGAAGTTTGACACAATAGCTTAGTGCTTAGTGGTTGAAGCAGACCCTTAGGTGGCGAAAGGACCAGAGTTCAATTCCCAACCCGGTAGGTAACCTTTTTGATTTAAAAAATTATTTCAAAATTTAATATTTTAGTGATTGAAATTTACATAGATGAACATCATTTTACCCCTGAAACAACATTTCAGTAATCTGTACTGGTTTATTAATACATAATTCTTAAAGTATAAGAAATAAATTCTAACTAAAGTACTTTGTATCCACAATATTAATAAATTAATAATAGTTACACACAAAAATTGTGTAATTTGGCATTTACATTATTCACAATAAAGTTTTCCATAGTAACTACATTTTACTACAAATCAATTGACTA
>JAHDVE020011275.1:0-30030 GCA_022606495.2 Halesus radiatus | reverse complement strand
AGTTGCTTGTGTCGTGGTGGAGGATTTTTCCAGTCAAGGAATTTAAATCAAGATGCCTGTCATTTCATCGATCTCCGTGGTTAAGTGTTTACGATCCTTGGCTACGAATCCGGAGGTCGCGGCTTCAAATCCCGACATGCGCAAATAAATTTTTATTCGATTAAATTGTCTTACTTCACTTATTATTATTCATTAATTTATTCATCTAAAATAATATGTAATATATTTACGGCACGTTCCAGAGTGGTAAATACTATCAGTGTTGCACTGGTGAAAAACCCCCAATCGAAACGTTGTTTGAATTGCCTTTAGCCGTCTTTAGTGACCAGATTTGAATATCCACTTACTTCGCCACCTTTCTCTTCCCATCTCCGTTCTCAATACTTTCAGCCTCAGAAAATACCTTAATTGGGGATGCCAAAGTCTCACAAACTTTTTTTTTTTAGAATATTTATTTATTTGTAAGAAACAAACACCTTTTAGTACAGATTACAAAAGGTAAGCCAACAAAGACAAAAGGTAAGCCAACAAAGAACTTTAAAAGGTTGATAGCAGCTGGGACTCTTAAATTCACATAAAAATAAAAATAAATACAAATAAAAACTCACCCACTGGCCGGTCCAAAAACATTTCGATTCTGAATGGTGGTCTTTCACAAAAGCGATGAGAACTCCCTTTAAAATACACGACTTTGTGTTTAGAGACAAAGAATTTACTGCTCTGCCCTGGAACTCATTGACGTTACCCAACTGATTAAAAAAAAGCCAATCAAAATTTAATTTCAACAAAATTCTAAAGATTCGATAACCATTAATTAGTTTCACAATTTACCAAAGAGGCAAAGGAATCTTATACGCAATGTTATTCAATCATTTAAAGTTCGTGTTTCATTCTTCAAAGAGATTCGTCCAATTATATTTAAATAAACTTAATGGCGGGATTGAATCAATGTTCTACTTACTTTGAAGTTTAATTACGAGTTATTATAAATCTTTTCTTTTGCTTCCAAACATTTTACTGAAATTTGAGATTTTTAATGTGATCCTGTTTTCAACATAATTTCGATTCCAACGTTTTACCATTTTTTTAAATTAAAGACATTTCAAAGTTAATCAAATTGAAATTTCTGATTGAACTTTTCAATATTTCCTTCAAAAGATGCGTGATCATTTTGTGGTGTCATAATTAATAAATTATTAAGAATTACTTCTTTTAATTCACTGTTTTTAATATATAAATATTTATATTTTTCAGAATTAATTATTATTTTTCTATACTTGTCATTATTTTTAGTATATTGTTTATCCTGATGGGGGGAGCTTTGCTTCTGAAATATGTAGATATTTATATATTAAAAACGGTGATTTAGCAAAGTAGTTCTTATTACATTTTCCTCACTTAGTATAAAAAAATGTTCTTCCCACATTAAACCCGCATTCTATACTGATAAAAATTTAGTTAAATTACTAAAAAAAACTAAAGATAGAGAACATAAATTAAGCCACTCGGGTATTTACCAACTATGTTGTAATGATTGTCCATCGTTCTACATAGGTAAAACAACTAGAAATATAAATATTAGAGTCACAGAACATTTAAGATGCTAAAATAAAAATAACTTCTCAGAATTCGCCAATCATCTAATTTCCAAAGATCACACCTTTAACAAGGACACAGGGGTTAAAATTCTTCACCGTAACATTAAAAAAAAAAAAATTCTATAACTTAGAAGCACTCGAAATTAAAAAATCCCTGAATAATAATGCTAGTATTTTAAATAACCAAATTAACTTATCTCTTAGTTCCATTCTTAATATTTTTCCAATAAACCGCTCTGTTCTTTCCGGAAATCCTACAATTACCCCTACCCATTTGCTTACCCCCCACTCCAACACCTAAAATTTATGTCTTGTCAATATTCTATATCATAAGTTAGTTATAATATTCTCCTGATGAAGGAAGGGTGCTTCCGAAACCGGTAGAGTGTTAATAAAATAAAAGTGGTATACAACAAATTTACGTGTTTTTTATTGTAGTTCTTATTTGATTTATTTATTTATGTCTCATAGTCTCAATTAAACAGTTGTACACAATTGTATATATACTCGTATACAGATTTTGACAAGGCTAAAGTAAATGAGAAATGTCAAAAATATTTGTATTTGCCGAAAATTGCCATGTTCTTTTCGTCTTTGTCCCTTTTAAGTTAATAGCATGTTATGGTAATATACCTTATATTATGCGATTCAACAATAAAATACATTCACCGTACATTGTTTACTTTATTATAATGATTTCTCATACCCTCGAGCAGCTTTAATACCTCAATGTATGTTACATTTTTGTGACAATAATAATCTATCGATATTCGAATATTATAAGCGACAATCAAATAATTTATACAAATATTTTATAATTTTTATTCCTGTTAATTTTATGATTGTGTTATTTTTTTTAAAATATAAAATTGTTTACCTCGCTACTGGCTTCCATTGAGATTTAAAATATATCAAATTAATAAATTTTAACATGTAAAAATCTGCATCGCGACAAAATCCTCTTTTTTGTTTGTTTTTTTTTTTTATGAAGCGCATCACGATTAGATCATTTTTATCTTTCTCTCTGTGTTGAAAACCTTTATATAAGTAAACTAATCTAACCATAATAACCCACTTGCGTCATATTACTCATCATTTTGTACATATTTTAAAATATTAAAGAACCGTCTTTGATTTTTTTTGTACTAAATATTAAAAATTATAGATAAAAACGGTCCCAAGCCCCGACCTTGAAGGACACCGTTTTTACTTTAAATTTAAAAGTGCCCCCCAATTTAGTAGATGAAGAATAGTAATTAGGGTTTACATTTACCCATTTTCTTTATTTCAGTTCGTTGGTTCAACCATCTCCTATCGGGGAGAGTTACCCCCGATTTAAGCAGTGGCTCCAAAGGGTAAAAAAAGGTTTGCACTAAGGGTTGGCAAAAAATAAATTCAATTATACTAGAGGTCAAAGGTTTCCACAGAGAATATCTGAAATACCTACGTAAAAAAGCAATTTAAACCTGTTTTAGGTCAATGACGAGCATTCTTGGGTTGGTGGGTTTATTTTTTTGGAAATTTTGTTTTTATTTTAATAAGTTGGCCTTATCAAAGGCTTCGAGTTAATATTTATACATGTTTAGCAATTTTGCTCAGTGGGGCTTGAAATTGCTTTGGTAACGTTTTTTTACTAGATCTTGCCAATTGTTTTTATTATATTTTATTTATGATACACCTTACAAGAGTGCCCGTGCTTGGTGTAAAGACAGGGGGACTATATCACCACCTTGGCAGCGTTATGAAATGGGTCAAGGTAGGGCTTGCAGGAAGGAATTTAATTGTTGCAGTTCTTGGAAGAAGTAATAATATACAGTATATTTACGCACGTTCCAGAGTGGAAGATACTCTCAATATCGCCGTGGTGAAAGACCACCATTCTGAGTTGAAACGTTGCTTGAAATGACTTTTAGCCGTGTTTGGTGACCAGATCTTATTAGCCAGGAATTTACCCACCTTCCAGACGGTTGGGAGCAGTTGGGGTTCTTGTGCGGTATTCATATAAAAATGAAAAAGGCCCACATTAAATGACGGAGGAAAAACAGGTGGCAGTAACTCGTTCCACATGTGAGTCGCTTTACAAAAATGAGTCGAAGAAACGAACGGTTCTCTTGACGCCAACGTCAACTGTAAACGGGCGTTCGGCTTGTATCAGTCGAGTTTCGCGTACGTATAACGGTGCACTGGGGATCAATGATGGTAGTTCCTTTGAGCAGGCTTCATTGAAATACCTGTACATTTGACACAGCATACCTAAATTACGACTGTGCATTAGAGATAGTAACCGGTCTGTTAACAAGGGATTCTCGATCAGACGGACTGTCCTCCTTTTCACAGAATCAATCAGGTATATAAAGTGTTTTGGAGCTTCAACTCAATTGTTGGACGTAATTCTTAAGATTTGTACAGGGTTAGTAGGTGGTCACTGGTGAAGAATCTGCTAGCCCAATACAAGAATCTGCTGGTCCTATACAAGACTTTGATTGTGGTTAGGTTCTGCTAAGTGCTATCAATTCAATCTGCTAGCCCTATAGAAGAATCTGCTAGCCCTATACAATACAAGAATCTTCTAGCCCTATACAAGAATCTGCTAGCCCTATACAAGAATCTATTAATAACTATATTTAGAATATTATTATAAATTTTATTATATGATTTTTTTAAAAATATTTTTTAATAATCACTTAATAAAGTAGTTTCATCGCGTACTGTTAATTTATATTAATGTTGTAATTTATCTATTCTCGCATTATTATTATTCTATGTTTATTATTTGTCTACCATACCTTATCATTATTTTTTAGTATACTGTGTATGCTGATGAGGGAAGCTTAGAAAAATAATAATGCAACAATAGACAAATTACAAATACAAACAAGCAGTAACAAAAAAGAGATGAAAGCAGGCAAGTAATTAATTAATAATGTTAAAATAATAAAACAAAAACTTTATTAAATAATAAATTTACATTAGAATTTAAAAATAAAAAACATGTTTTACATTTATTAAAAACAAAATCACGAAAATAAACAAAATAAATTTAAGAGATAGCTATTCTGTTTATATATTTGATTTTTAATAATATTTAATTGACTATTAACACTTTTAAAAACCTTTTCTCCAAAAAGCAACGAATCTTGCAGATTTGTTATTTATTCCGGATGAATGAACAGCGATGTCTTATTTGTAAAGCGACACAGTTCGCGAGATTTGTAAAGTTCAACGCCCCGAGCTGAGATCACTTGTCTTGTTAGAAGTGGGGTAACAAAAGTTTCCCTCGAGAGATGCCAGCGCAGTGTTGATGGAGTGATTAATGCATTGGTTGGTAGCAGCTTCCACCTTCTTTCACCCATTGCATGGTGCAAAATGTTCATTAAATAATAATAAATGTTTATTCCGGTCTGTGAGAGGTTAGTGCAGTCCCACACAAAGTTATAAAAACGTACAAAAGGTTCAAAAATTAAATGATAATAACTAGTACATGGAAATAAAGCCTTGAGGTGCTGCGGCTTTTAAATTGTGAGGGGCCAACATCTTTCTCCAGTATGCGACGATGTTGGAGTATGGACTGAGGCTGGCCTCCATGATAAGGATGTTTCCGGAGCTGTTTATTCTTTCCCTCATTCCAGCCACCCTAGATCTTATAAGGGCTGCAAAACCAGAAACTCGCTTCTTTGTGAACATACTGGAAGCGCTGCAGTATCTGGGGAGGCCAAGCATTATGCGTAAGGCGTTATTGTACTGTACACGAAGTCTTTTCATACTGCTGTTTTTTTAGTTTGCCCAGAGTTCGCACGTGTGCAACGTTGCGCAGAAGGCAAGGAAGAGATTCCTTTACAAAGGCGAATTCTTATTCTGAGCATGTTCGATTTTACGCTAAGCTCGTCTTTGCCTATCAATATCATCATCATCCATTAGATTACTGGTGATTGTGGCCTATGTATTTAGTTCCTTCAGTCACCTTCAGGATCACACTGTTCAGGGTATCTGCAGGAATACTAGCGGGCCTTGACCATATATTATGACAAATAGAGCCGTTTTATTGGGGTTATGAGACATGTCTGTTTCTTCAGAAAGCTCTTCGCAGATCTTCAGGAGAATGCATAGCTCTCCTTATAGCCAGTGCCATCAGTACCAGGAATACTGTTTTAGTTTCAATATGGAAACCAGTCCATTTTATATTTTTTTTACAATGTTTATTTTAATTTATACAATTTTGTTTTGAAGAAGTTTATTCGCAACGTACATTTGTTACTTAATTTTATTAATTTGCTACTGGTTTCGACACATCCGTGTCATTCACTAGCGTTCTTAAAACTAACTAATATTAAACAAGTAATTAGAAATTATTAGGTGAGGGTAGCCGAGAGTGTTGATTTGATCCGTCAATATATCAAGCAAACATGGTTAGTAAAGGTGATTTACAGGGTGATATTATATTGTTTACTGATTTTTTTTTTGTTTCTAAGGCGCACAATTTAAAACATTTTTTTCTTCTTTATTGTAGCTATGGCCCCTGATAATTGATTAGTAAAATCGGAAGAGTTATTATTTCGTAAACAGAGTTCGTCTTCCCAGATTTTTTGAAGTTCCCCGAAGTGTACAGCTATTCCGATTTTTATCAATTTATTAGAAATTCCCTTTCGTTAAATAATTTTTTTTACGTCTCTGTCATATAATTTATTAATTTTGTATCTTTTATTTATTTTGGTACTGTCTTTTTACTTTTGAAAATTGAATTTTTATTTGATATTACGCGGCGTTTTCAACATGAAGTTAGCTGCGTATCATTTTACGGCTATTCAATCTTGTCAACAGCACAGGCAAAGAAAAGTTTAAAAGGTGCAATATTACTTTCTTATTATAAAATATCAGAATATCGAAAAACATACTCCGGAAAATTGCGAATTTCTCGTTAATCACGTGAAAATGGCGAAATTCAAAATTTTCAGGCTTTGCACCTTGCATACTCCTGCTGCAGGGATCTCATTTCTACAGCATACAAAACACAGTGTTTATAAACTTTACAAAAAAGCATCCATTAGTTAAGTGAAAAGCAAATTAAATTAATATATATTCTACATGTTTCGAAAGCGATGCATTCTTCATCAGGAGTTATACGAAGAAAGCATAAGATATCTTTATATTAATAAAGTGATGAATACAAAGTATATTATTTAATTAATTTATTAATTAATAATGACGCCACAAAGTTAAAACCAATCGTTCGAAGAAATTAGAAAAGCAAACTGTTCCAATTCCATCACATCAGCGGAATGCTACAATTTCACAATCCCAGTGTAATTTCCCTCCTCCGGGATTTCACGCAGAATGCTTGCTTCCCCGCCGCCTTTCGAAATGCAATTTGAATATATTAATAAAGTGGTGAATACAAAGTACATTATTTAATTAATTTATTAATTAATAATGACGCCACAAAGTTAAAACCAATCGTTCGAAGAAATTAGAAAAGCAAACTGTTCCAATTCCATCACATCAGCGGAATGCAACAATTTCACAATCCAGCGTAATTTCCCTCCACCGGGATTTCACGCAGAATGCTTGCTTCCCCGCCGCCTTTCGAAATGCAATTTGAATATATTAATAAAGTGGTGAATACAAAGTACATTATTTAATTAATTTATTAATTAATAATGACGCCACAAAGTTAAAACCAATCGTTCGAAGAAATTAGAAAAGCAAACTGTTCCAATTCCATCACATCAGCGGAATGCTACAATTTCACAATCCCAGTGTAATTTCCCTCGTCCGGGATTTCACGCAGAATGCTTGCTTCCCCGCCGCCTTTCGAAATGCAATTTGAATATATTAATAAAGTGGTGAATACAAAGTACATTATTTAATTAATTTATTAATTAATAATGACGCCACAAAGTTAAAACCAATCGTTCGAAGAAATTAGAAAAGCAAACTGTTCCAATTCCATCACATCAGCGGAATGCAACAATTTCACAATCCAGCGTAATTTCCCTCCACCGGGATTTCACGCAGAATGCTTGCTTCCCCGCCGCCTTTCGAAATGCAATTTGAATTAGTGCGAGCGATAGAAACGTTTTGCAGGCGTATCCATCAGCTCAAAGTAAAAGCAATTTTCCAAGGACTTTTGTTATGTAAATGGATAATCATGCAGGTAAAATAGCTGATTATCCGGAAGATTATTAAATACATTTCTGCAAATTCACAATCGATGAAAAACCTCACTCATCTTGTACTTAATGTATATCCTAAAACACAGAAAATAAAAGGTATCAGTCGCATCTGGGACTCGAACCATTTTATTTTTTGTTTTTTTTTTCGGTTTCGTGTTACATATACGATATGTTAATTTTATCTTATTCAATGATTAAATATTATAATATGGTTATAAAGTTCAATAAATTATTCAAAATAATTTGAATAAAAATAAAAATATTCATTTTCTTAAAAGAATAAGTGCTAGCGAAAATAAAAAAAGATAAAATATGACATAAAATGATAATAAGAAACAAACAAAAAAACATTACTTAAATTATGACAGTAAACAGTATTTACTGTTATTATCATATATACGCACATAAGTATAATAAGATTCTAGTGGGAGTGTTAAAATCACACATAAGTACGATAATAATGTTTATTAGTAATTTTTATAAAAATGCATATTGCGTTATTGGTGTAATAAAAAACATAATATAATATAAGGCATTGAACAGTATAATACATTTCAATTTATTTTTCGTAAATTATTGAAGTTTGAAAACCTCATTGTAATATTTAATCATTGCAGAAGATAATATTGGAATTATTGAATTATAAAAATTGAGGATAATATTAACAAGTCTTGAACTTGAAGTATGGATATCGGTGTAAATGACGTAAATTGAACCGGTCTCATTAGCTAAGTTGGTTAAGCTATACAAGTCATCCAACTATTATTATTATTATTATTACCCCGGATAGGCAGAGGTCCTGGGTTCGAGTCCCAGATGCGACTGAAATCTTTTTATTTTTCTGTTGTTTATTCAGTTTCGTGGTTCATTTGGGATGTGTTAATATTATCTTCTTCATTGATTAAATATTATAATGAGCTTTACAAACTTCAATAAGTTATAAAAAATAAAATCAATATTTCTTTCTAGACTTGAAAAATAAGTCAATAGATGTCTCATGTAAATACAAATCGGGTAGGTATATCCGAGACTCTATTCCGATTGCAATTGAGTTCGGGATGAAACTTTGCCATCATCATAAGGATAGCAGCCCATAATATGGGATTTATAAAAATGGAGGATAATATTAACAAGTCTTGCACTTGATGTATGGATATCGGTGTAAATGACGTAAATTGAACTGGTCTTATTAGCCAAGTTGGTTAAGCGGTTACCCCGGATAGGTAGAGGTCCTGGGTTCGAGTCCCAGATGCGAATGAAATCTTTTTATTTTTCTGTTGTTTTTTCGGTTTTGTGGTTCATTTGGGATGTGTTAATATTATCTTCTTCAATTATTAAAAAGTACATTGTCGCTAGCAACAGTTGAAAAATTGAGTAGGATTTTAAAAGTCTAGCTTTAAAGTTTAAACCAAAGAGAACATGCTAGAAATCTGTCTAAGGGAAAATACTATAGACGACTGTTAAGACTGTTATTAAAAATTTATCACCCAAACGACATGCAAGAATTCACAACTTCATTACATTATTCCGAAAAAAAAAATCCCGAACAAGGTCGGGTTTTTTGGATTTCCTTTAAGAGCTAGTAAGTTGCAAAATAAATTGCTATGGCTTCGACGGAGTCCCCATCCCTGAGCTGGTCACTTAGGGTTACACCGAGCATATCAATGGAGGGCTTGTTGGGAAAATTGCTTCCTCTAAAGGAGACTAGATTGTAATTTCGTTATTTTGTTTTATGATTTTCTGCAAGGTTATTTCGTGTTATAGTTTTTTATGCGGGTGTTTGGATTATTAAATTTATTCCGCATTATTTTTAAAACGACTCAGGACGTAAACCGCAAAAGGTAGTTACTCGGTTCAAAGGAAAACTTACCAAGTTCCGCTACATATTTACGTGAATATATAAATAACGTAGTGTATATTATCTCGGCTAAGCCGACCTCCGTTTATTTCTGCGGTTCCTTAATCCTGTCTATCGCTTATGAATTTATTTAATCCCTTTTTAATGAGTTCTCGATCTGAAAAAAGTTGCCTGCCTGGCCAAGTTTGGATTGCTTACGGCTCAAAGTATGTAGTTTAGCGATAAATCGTTCATGAACTATACCGGCTCATTTTGTGGCTCAATCAAACTGTGAATCTTTTGACCAGCCTTGGAGCCACTTAAGGAAGATTTTTTATTTGTCTAAAAATATATCTCAGATGATAGTATTCTAATAGGCATTTCTACGATGACTCGTCTTTAAATGAGGTCTTTTGTCATAATTTGTTTATATAAAATCATCGTATATGTGTCTAACTTATGCCCATGAACGTGGGACTGCCAAATGATATATGTTTTCATTAAAGGTTTTTTTTTCAAAGCTTTACACATTCGTGTGTAGAGATAAGAATAAATACCGCATTTACACGTGTGTAAGTACTATACAGTATGCGAACGGCGCATGATAGTCTGACAACAAAATTCAGTGGTCCTTGGTGTACCGGTTGCACCGGGACAGGAGTGCTTCTGGTAAAGGCTGTAAAGTTGTATCGTATCACTTTTATCTGTATACTTTAAGTCCCTGTAAGAACTAGCACTGACGAAATCTTCAACAATATTAACATTATATCTGTAAAACAATTATACTCTAAAACAACACTAGATCTCAGAATCAAAGCATATACAACAAGGAACCACAAACACAACATTTGTACAAAAAAATCTTATACTATGGTACTAAACTCTGCAAAAAAATCTCACCATCCTTTAAAAATCACAACAACCATAATAAGTTAAAAAATCGAATAAAACATTGGATACGTTACATAGTGAGATCTGAAATAGAAAATATATTAACACCAAATATAGACTACACCGAATACACTCAAATCTTTACAAAACAAAAAAAAAAAATTCACCAGCACTTTTCATCAATTTAATATAATGTAATTTAATATTTTGTAAATGAAATCCTCAGCGCGGGAAATCCCAGTGAGGATGTCATTATTTTTTATTTTGTTATAAAAAAAGAAGATAATAAAAGATTATTATTGTCTCCTTTTATTATGAAAATCCCTTCATACGGATGGGATAAATCTCTCTTGTAAACATATAACTATGCGTTCTTTATTATTTGTAATATGTAAAGTCAGCAAATTTTAGCCCTGTAATGTTGATGTTCACAGGGTTGCTTATCCTAAAGGCCTAGTAGGAAAAAGAGTCAAGACTTAAAAACATTTAAGGGGCCGGTAGAGCCTTTAGTAAGTCAGAATTTCAATTAAAAAACTGGATACTCATAATAAAACCTTTTTTTTAACAAAACTGTAAATTTGCATAAATGATTTTATAATAAAAAAAGAATAAAGATAAATAAACAGACGCTTAGATGGTTTGGGCATGAATAGCCAATGAACAAATAAAGGAGTGAAAAGAGAATATATTACACGTATGTGAATTGGAAAAGAAGTCGGGACTCCCGAGGACGATATGGCACGATCGAGTGGCTCAAATACTTGAGTCGTGCCATGCAAGAAGTGTATGCCAAGATCGAGTTGTTTGGCGGTCTGTTCTCTCTGCCTACCCCTGAGTGGAATCGGCGTGATGGATAGTTAGTATTTAAAAGTTTTTGAAATTTCTAATTTTGAAAAGTTAATAATTAATCATGGTAGAATCCATTATAACCATCCCGTTGCCAAGAAGGGTAGTCAAAATCTTTTAAATGACTATCTGCATGTATTGTGAACTTAAATAGATAACTTATAGTTTGGCCTTTTTTTATATTCCTGCAAAACTTAAGTATCACATTAAAACATAGAAAAAAAAATGTGTGGGTATCATTCCATACCGCAAATAATATTTATTGCGTGCTGGAACCATACCCGTGGCTATACGTTTCCGCCATTCAACTCTTATAGTGGTGGGCAATACGCCCCATCTCACTCGCTCGCACTATTACTAAATCTGCGTGAAGGGGTAAGATAATTGGCCGCCGGACCGCCAGCAGGTAGCAAATGTTCTTACGATTGTTAAAAGGTACGGCTGAGCGGCCTGTTTTACAGAAATTATTATTTATTTCAAATCCAAAATTAAGTTTTGTATGAAACAGGGCGCGCAGCCGTTTCTCTTAAATGTTAAGTCAGTAGACCCTCACCCGCCATCCGGAGGCCACGTTCTTGATAAATGTGGAGGTTTTTATAAAATTAACTATATTTAAAAAAAAAATTCATGAAACACATTTGACGAATTTGCAAAAAAAAAAAATATTGTAAAAAAATGGCATCATTGTGATATACCTCCTTGATTGTATACCTCCTTGATTGTATATCTCCTTGATTGTATACCTCCTTGGTAGCTGCGGGTATCTTTAAAATTATAAAATGTTTAGACTCCTTGATTGTATACCTCCTTGGTAGCTGCGGGTATCTTTAAAATTATAAAATATTTAGACTCCTTGATTGTATACCTCCTTGGTAGCTGCGGGTATCTTTAAAATTATAAAATATTTAGACTCCTTGATTGTATACCTCCTTGGTAGCTGCGGGTATCTTTAAAATTATAAAATATTTAGACTCCTTGATTGTATACCTCCTTGGTAGCTGCGGGTACCTTTAAAATTATTTAATGCTATTATTATATTATATATTATTGTTGAACTAAATTCCTGCTGACAAGCTACTTGCAGTGGCTTAGCGGGTACAAGTTCCTGTTGTATGTAATTAATATTATGCAGTAAAAAATAAAATAAAAACTACGAACCACCACTGATAGCAACCCCTTAACTCTATGTTACGGGGAAACTGTTTGACTTCTGCAACTGGAATACCAAGTCTTCGACAGTCCACTATCTGAAATGTCGAGTTGCAATCTCCAAGTGCAAACTAAAATATCCACCTCTGGTCAGGAGAGCAACTAAATATCCACAGAAACTTTTGTCAACGGATGGATTACAATCTTTGGAACACTTGTGAGAATGCTATGTCTGTTCGGTGACCGGATAAACATCCATTCGCTTCTACCAGCACCGCGCAGCGCAGAACAGTACAGTACAGACACGACAACATTAGTTACATACATTATCTGCGGATACATTCATATTATAGCGTTTGTAAGCTTAACGTAACCTTACATGCACGGGTCAACACCGACCGAGATTGTCGGCTTGAATATTTTGACGTGCCGGTGGTCCGCTCGTGACGTCTGCGCCTGCGCAGTTAGTATGAACATATTCATATTCATCGTCGTCAATTGGCAGATATTGCTAAAATCGAGAATACGGATTTTAGGTTATGAAATAACAATAAATATGGGAATAGGATATTAAAATCCTCAAACATCTTGTGGCGGATGCTAACGCTCAGTTGACAGTTCAGTTGACATCCGTACTCGCGTCTGTTCTATATGCACAGTGTAATGTGAATACTCGTGTCTGTGCTGTGCCTGTACTGTACTGTTCTGCTCTGTGCGGTGCTGGTAGATATGAATATACCTTAATTCAATACACGCATGAGTCAAAGAGTAAAAATACAATGTTTGGGGTGAACCAGAAAATGAAAAATGAACTCTTATTATTATAATTGGATACGCGAAAATACTAGCTTGAAAACAGAATCTAACCTAAAGAAAAAATCGTAAATTAGGTTGGTAGGTTAGGTTAGCCGGAGACATAATTCCATTATCATTTTTAACTCAAATAAAGACAGGAATTACTGGTTAAAGTAAGTCAGGCACATCTCTCAACACCCTGTATAGTTTATCGAAGGAATCAATCACTTTGTGGCTTGACATTATAATTTAAATAAAAAATGTTTTTGTTTTAAGCCACTTTATTTTTATACATATTTATGCATTCGACCAGTTTAGGTTGGACTCAACCTTCTTCAGGAATGTACACAAATAAACTAAAATTAAAATACAGAGATATCATAATGGAGACAAAGAAAGTGAGGAAAAGAGACATCACGATAGGGTAGAACAGGACAGAGCATCACAGAGGGGGGTGTAGTGTGGTAGATGGAGTGGTAGGGGGAGGGGAGGGGAAGAAAGGGAACATCCTTAAAATCGGACTTTGGGTTAAATCTAATTGTTTATTTAAAATTTGGCATATATTATTTTTATTTGATTTTGATATTTCTAATGCTTCTAAGTTATTAAGGCGCAAGCCTATACTATTTTTATGTATTAATTGTACTCCTGTACTTTTATCAAAATTATGGTTAGTATTAATTAAATGTTCGGCGAATTCTGAAAAACCTATACTTGTTAAGCATCTATTATGTTCTTTGAGTCTAATGTTTACGTTTCTCGCGGTTTTACCTATATAAATTGCCGGGCAATCGTTACAATTAAGTTAATAGATGCCAGAATGGCTTAATGTATCGTGTACATTCCTGAAGAAGGTTGAGTCCAACCGAAACCGGTCGAATGCATAAATATGTATAAAAATAAAGTGGCTTAAAACAAAAACATTTTTTAATTAAATTACCCTGTATAGTGTTGTGTGAGTAGTAATAATATTAATATGAGAAAAATTATAATATTAATATTTATTTATTTGAAACACAAATTATTTAAGAAAGCTTTGACTGCCCAACTAGGAACGAATCCCGTTTTAGGACAGTCAAATTGACAAATTTAGTTCATATTAAGTGTCATTATATAAAAATAGAAGGGAAAAAGCTATATATATTTAAAAGACATAGTATGGTAATATAATACATCTAGAAAAGGGTATAATAATTAAGCACGAAGACATTACGTATATTTGTTTGATGGGTACTGATTGGTGCTATGAGGAAAAAAAATGCTTTTAAAATTGAGTACTAAAAAAAGATAATATTATTGAGTAATATTGATAAGATTGAGTTACGTATCACTCAGCTTTATGAGCCGACGACGAAACTCAGGGATGCAGTCTCAATTAACTTTGCAGTGAAATTTACCGCTGTTGAAGTTTACTTAGGATATTTCTGGAGAGGAAGATTACACTAGGATCCTGAAAACAAACGAAAAATTTATTGCAGAAAGGAGATAACATAAATACTCCACATTTCCTTTACACCGCGTACATCCACTCTCACTTAGAATATTGTACACTGATATGGACACTTTTATACCGAGCCCATGTTGAAAGAATTGAAAACATTCAATGTAAATTCTTCAGGCATATAAATTATAAATTTAATTTACACTTTGCAAATAATACCGAATCCTTAAAATTCCATAACTTCATCACGCTTCAATTCAATTCAAACGCGACGCTTAATATTTGATCAAATCCTATTATTTAAAATGATGAATGCCTGGACTGGCAGATGAATTTGTGTATTTGGGAAATATGTTTACGAGAGATGGAAAGACTGATAGGGATATTGAAAGAAAGGTGAATGCAGGAAACTCTATTAACGGAGGACTGAACGAGATTATCGCTAACAAAAAGTTGTCCAAAAAGCGAAGGGTGCAGTGAGGCATGGAACCTACAGAAGAAGTATGAAAGTAGACTGAGTGCTGTAGAAATGAGATCTCTGAGTCGAGTGCGTGGTAAAACCATGTACGATCGTGTAAAAAATGCTGAGATTCGTAAAAAATGCAAGGCTCATGTAAGCGTAATGAGTAAGATTAAGAAAGGGACGCTTAGATGGTTTGAGCATGTAGAGCGAATAGACGAAGAAAGGAGTGCAAGGAGAATATCTGACGCGAATATGAATGGAAATGGAAAGAAGAAGCAGGGGACGTGAAGAAGTATATGCCAAGATCGAGTTGTTTGGCGGTCCGTTCTCTCTGCCTACCCCTGCATAGAAAGGCGTTATGGTTAGTTAGTTAGGTGCTTATAAATCCTCAGAATGTTTTCATTTTTTTTATCAACGCTCTTATTAAATTCTGAGTAAATTGACGATTATTTTAACGGTTATATTACACTGCAACGATTCCCTACTCAAGGATTATAAGGTAGTTTTAATTTTTATTTCGAATTAATTAGTACATTGGTTTTATATGAAAAATCTTGCCCCTGTAAAACATCCCATCGTTATCTACATCATTCTCCCATCTCACCCCCTGTGTGGTGGGATAGATAATACATGCACAGCCGCAGTACCACATCCCTAAAGGCCGTCTGCCTACGCGTGCGGTGCGGTGACCTGGGGGGGGTGAACTCACCCCAACCCCCGTGCGGGGTAACTGCTACTCCTAAACGCCAAACTCGCCCCGGGGTCCGGGGTTGATTCGACCTGACAGAGAAATTAGCAAGTGAAGCCTGGTTAGTTTTATTTCATAGTTGACGCCGTTAAGTGATTTACAATAGGTTGCTGCACCAGGCATAATATAATGGAACCATTTTTATATAATTAATATAAATCAAATTTATAACATTATTATTAAGTTCTGCAAGTATTTATTTATTTGATTATTCGCCCATCTTGGCTTTTATATGGATTTTACAACATAATGCAAAGACCCATCAAAAATTACAAGTACATAGAGATTCTAAACCATAAAGAATTGAACTTTTTTTAACATTTTACTGAATAAATTTAGTCAGCAAATACATCAACAATATCTCCAAACCTGTTGCCAGATCACGCACCCTGTTGGTTAATGAATGAGACTGATAGTTGGTTGTGTAAGTGTTGCAGAAAAATGTTACAGTTCGTCTTGTGTTCCTCGTTTGCAGATTTAATTTAATAGTGGCGAGGGTGGCATGGCTGTCAATTAGGTTGTTAATGATTCTATATAATACAACTAGGTGTGACATAACTCTCCTGTCAGACAGCTTAATCAGATGCAATCGAGTCATCAGTTTGTATAATTATTACTTTCGATTATAATTTTGAGATTAAAATTTATGTACCTAAGAAACTTGTTCTGAACCCGTTCTATATTGTTAGAGTGTACTTTCTACAAAGGGGATCAAATAGGTGAATTATACTCCAGTTGACTAGTAACTAATGAAGTGTGGAGCATTTTCATACAATCTAAAGACTCGAAATCTATTAAAGTTCTGCAAAGGAAGCCTAGCCTCTTTAAAGCCTCGTTAGTTATATCGTTAATTGGTGTAATGAATGTGAAGTTTTCATAGAATATTACACCCGGATCCCTAATTTGTGACACTAGGGTTAATTTAATAGTATTTAATATATATTCATGTAAGATATGACAACGAGTTTTTGAAAATCATATTATTTGACATTTCTGAATATTCAAAAATAAAACATTTAATTCGCACCATTCATGCAGTTGGTTTAAAATTAGGCAAACATATAGATTATGTTAAATTATTGAGTATGTTAGTTGTTTATGATTGTGACAGCTGTTTCAGCGTTCAAGGCCATTTTCAAACTGTGGATAGGCCACGTTGAAATAATTTTTTCATATGATTCTACGAGGGTTGAATTATTTTCACCACTTGCGCACCATTTGAACACTCATGAACGTTTCTCCATACACTTCTGTCAGTTGAGAATGAATTTCCGGCGGCGAATAGCCTTTGGCACACAAAAAACGAATCACGGAGCGTACTTCACACCTCGCGGTCGATGCGATCGGGAGCTCCATTATTTACGGCTGCCAAACCGACACTGAGCATCGCAGCGAGTTCGGCCGGATAGGGATGTGGAGGGGGAAGACGAAGCCAGGATTTTAAAAAAAATAACAATAATTTCCCTTTTTAAAAAAAATAGTTAAACTTATTTTACGGACAACCCTCGTATTTACACCCACCAAATTTAAATTTTATAGTGCCTAAAATGATTTATTACCGGTGTAACCGATTTACTGATCAGTCTTCACATCTTTCGTATACATACTTTACAAATACACTTAATAATAATAAATTGTATTTTTTTCTGTGCGAAGTTTAGTGACTGAAATCACCTCAAGGGCGCTTTACATCTTGTTAAAGTTTGTAGTCCCTTTTAAATAGATATGTTGATAGGATTTTTGTAGAGGTATTGAAATTGATTTCTGACCTCAAACCAAATGGAAGGTCATTTCGAAAATGTGGGCCTAGTACATTGAAAGCTCTGTCCTCAAATTCAAATCCAAAAGCAGCATTCGTGCGAGAGGGCTCACCCAGTCTGCTCGACGCATCAGACTTGGCTGACCTGAGCGTGAGTTGCCTTAGTAAGATTGTCCCTCGCGCAGAGATCAGTTAAGTATGATGGTGTCAGCCCATTCGGTGCCTTATATAACATGAGACAAATTTTAAAGTGTACTCTTTATTTCACTCTGTTCCAGTGTAGTAGGCATCACGTAGAAGAGAAGTGATGAGACAGTATTTGGTGGCACCGCATACTAGAAGAGTTGTTGTGTTGAACATTCCTTGCAATCTGTATAAATGTACATTTGGAAGACTAGTATAAAAAACTATTGAAGTAGTCTACTCTGAATACTAGTAGAGCTTTTACCAGGATCTGTTGGGAGACATCTTCTTATATATTTCAAGTATCTTAAAAAAAACATTAGATTTTACCGTATTGCCAAGTTGAGTATTCATTGAAACAATATTTTAAGGGAATAATATCCACTCCAGAGACTGTTATTGGACTACTGTCAAATACATGATGTCTTCTGGGTGATGCAATCCAGTTTTGCTGGCATTCAACTTTATCCTATTTGTGTACATCCAGTTTCTCATCAACACATTATACAACAAATGACCTATAACCATCCATTTTGAATTGTGAGAAGAAAGTACGTATCATCATAGCTGTGACAAATTAGTCCTCCCGAAGAAATGGATGTTTCCAGATCACTGGTGTATAATATAAACAGAAGAGGACCTAGTACAGATCCCTGCGGCATGCCACAACATAAAGAAAATTCAGAAGACCTCTTACCCCCACAAGCCACTGTCCGATATCTCTAGGTTATTCACTTTAGTACAGAGTTGTCAATGTTGTATTTGTGTTTCAGTTTAACAATTAGTATTTGATGATTCTTGCTTCAAGTATTCATGAGCTGTCCACAAATGTTTTTTTTTTTTAAATAAAATAAAACTACGAACATATTATTTTGAACTTGGATCGTAGGACAAAATAAAAGAGCGTCAGGGTGTTCGAACTTGTTCGAAATTTGAACTTTTTTTTTAAGATAGGTCGAATGTTCCATTTTTGTTCACAGTATGATTAACAGGCGGTCCGTTTGATAGGTTCGCCTATTTAACAAATGGATTGCAATCTTTGGAGAACAGACGTCAGGTGGGAATGTTGTGCTTGTTCTACCGGCATTCAATGGAAGATGATCTGAGTAACTAGCGTCATTAATCCTTTCGGCATGGTTACACAGTCGGAAAACACGCCAAACATGCACCCAACATTTTTACACGGTTGACATTTGCCACATGAGAACGTGTCGCTTCTATGACTAGTTCTTATGCTTAACAGCTCGGATGTGGAATGATTTGCCGGTCACTGTTTCATCCTTCCTCCTACAACATGGGCCTCTTCAAGACCCAGGGTCACTCCTTCCTATCACAGCATCTCCAAATATGACATAGGCCCTGAGGGAATTTATTTTTCTCACGCCTCCTGTTTGACTGTAAAAAATGTTTTAAATGTAAATTTAGCCTTTGGTACTATGAAAAAATTACATATTATTGTTTTTATTTCTCCCTCAATACACATTCCAGCGCTGAGATAATGCGTAAAAAAGAATCAAACAAAAATATATATTTACTCGGTTTTTATACAGTAGTTTAGTAAATAGAGAGATAATTTTACCCACAATAGTTTCAAAGTATGAATGCATCTGTTCATGTTGCAATTTAAACAAAATAAAATCTTTAAATCTCAATAACATTCCATGATTAAATGTATATTTTGGCCAAAAAAATCATCAACTCTATGATGCAAAATTATATAATGCTCTTCCAAGTGACATAATAAATACCATAGAAAAACAACTACACAATACTGTTAAGGCCATCCACCGGCTAAAATTCCAACGAAATCACGCGCTCCTTATGCAGGTGGCGACAAGGTTGAAAGTCCCGCTTAACATCGGCCGCATGTTTCGATTTACGGAAAAAAACCATCACCAAAATGCTTGTTTTATTCTATTCTGTAAAGCTCAGACATAATTATTGAAATGTTTTAGGGTCATATTCTAAAAAACTTAATTTACCACGATGAACAATAGGACAATATCGGAAAAGGGGTTCGTAAGTAGGAGAGTTTGCGCTTTAAACATTTTTTTAATGTCTGATACTTTATTTTTTTCTAGGCTTATAAAAAGACACAACAAAAAAATGAACAGTTATACGAAAGGTCAAGGTGTGTTCTGCTGGCAGTATTTAATTAAATCGTCTACGATATTTCTAGGCCATCAAATTTCCAAACCGAAAACACATGATTTTGCATTACTTCCCATTGCATCACCTTAAGTAAACATGAAGATGAAGAAATCGTAAAAAATTTGAAGACGATATAAGTATCAGTTACATCAACACAACATTCTATAGTCCGCAGAGGAACAGGAATCCCCAGTGAGGAGGACTTTGATTTTAATAAAAAATATTTATTTTGGTAAATTTGCACCAGTTTGCTAGAAAGAAATTTTTTTTAAAATAACTCTTGATCGATTTCATACGACCCCCTTTTTTACAATTTTGTCCAAGTCGTGACAGCTTTCTTTGGCTTTTCTTATTATTCAAATTTGCCCAAACGGAAAGCATGTAATCCCCTCCTTGTATTCCTCGTATCGCATGCGACGTATGAACGTGGATCATGCTGTCAATTCTGAACATCATCCGTCATACTTAGTTTCACAATGTATGATAAAACTGTATTAACTTGATCCTTCCACTTGGTCACAGTACCTCACAGGTATAAAATATACCCGCTAAAAATACAAACAAACATTTTTCTTGCAGCAACTAAAAAAAACAGAGGGGAAAACAAGATTCTCTCAGTATTGCCCTTGCGAGAGATAGAAACGTCGCTTCGAAAGGCATTTTGCAATCCTTAGTGACGAGATCAGATATGTCAGATACTTTTCATCGTTCCTCTCTCCCATTTCCTTCGTTTTCCACTTTTTTCAGAGCTTCACAATTGGAATTTAAAAAAAATGTAATCTACATCTTGGATCAGGTGAATGAGTTTGTATATTTGTGAAGTACGTTTACGAGTGATGGAAAAACTGATAGGGATATTGAAAGAAGAGTGAATGTAGGAAACTCCATTAACGGAAGACTGAACGCAGTTAGCGTTAACAAAAGATTGTGCAAAGAAGCGAAGCTAGCAATCTGCAATGGAGTGCTGATACCGACCAATGTATGGCAGTGAGACATGAAATCGGTAGCGGAATGAAATGAGATCTCTGAGGTGAATGTGTGGTAAATAAGCGTGTGAAAAATGTTGGGATTCAAGAATGCAAGGCTGATATAAGCGTAATGAGTAAGATTAGGAAAGGGACGCTTAAGTGGTTTGGGCATGTGGAGCAAATGAACGAAGAAAGGAGTGTAAGGAGAATATATGACTCGAATATGAATGGAAGAAGGGCGAATCAAATACTTGAGTCGGGCCATATCAGAAGTCGGAATAATAGAAGATAATGTATTAATTCGAATGAATCAAGAAGAACATGCCGAGATCGAGTTGTTTGGCGGTCCGTCCTCTCTGCCCACCCCTGCGGAGAAACGGCATGATGGTTAGTTATATTTATTTAATTTAAAAAAAAACAGAGTGCTAAACCAGATTTCCTCAATATCGTCCTTGTGAGACATATACATATCCAGAAACATTGCAAAACTTTACTCCATACCATTCATAACCCCTACTTCAGGGTACTTCAGCAATAATTTATATGTCATTCGTATGAAAATGTAAACTCATGAATTTGGATGCATTCTTTGGCCATAATGTATTTTAAAAACGTTCGGGTATAAACAATATTTTCCCGCGGAAAAACCTGAGAAAGTCATTTCATTTTGAGCATCCCAATTTTTTAAGGGTTGCGAGGGATCGTTAGGTTTTTTCAAGGTGAAACGAAAGACACGAAGCTGGATAGGGGTGGTAGGTTTACCCGTGACAACGGGGTGGTTATTAAAAAAAGTCTGTCATTTTAAATGTCGCATTAAATTTTGTCATTTGCTGATTTCGTAAAAAAGTCACCGAGGAGGAAAAAAACTTCATTGTTCTTTTTAGGCACGTTCCATCGTTGTAGAACTAAGCATCGCCTTAGTGAAACACACTATTCATATCAAAACATTTCTTGAAATGGCGTTACCCGTGTTTAGTAACCAGATCTGAGTAGCCCGGTGCCCGATTCCGGTTCATTTTAAGGTAAGACTTTGTTCTTATCATTAAGCGTGACGACTTTTTGCTTAACTGCGATTCCAGTTCTCACAGTTGACAGATATCGATAGTAACGATAATATCGAGCATACATAAAGGTTCAACACTGATTACAACATAAGGGATAACATGGATAAAGCGAAATCACCACTCTCAGCTAACATAGACTTTTTACCATTTTTTTAAATAAATTTATCTAGTCTATAGTTTTAATGTTGTCACTAAGCCTATTATATAACAAATAGTGTATATGAAATAACAATTTATAAATAGTGGTAATGTAAATGGGCTATAAATAAATATTTATTTACATACAACTAATGGTTTGCTGATTAAATAAAAAAAATAGTCTAAACTTATTAGAAATAATATTTTGATAAGAAAATTTATTAAGGTTTGTTTCAAATACTGAATTTGTTATTTAAAAATTTAATGTTAATCAAATTTAATAATGTTATTATTAAATTCTGCAAGTATTTTTAGTTGTTATTGTGGTGTGCCTATATAGGGCAGACGGGAAGGGCTTTCTCAACTAGATTCAAAGAACATATAAGATGTTATAAAAATAAAAGCACTTCTTAAAAATTTGCAGAACATCTTTTATTAAATAATCACGTCCCGCTCGACAACAACAAACCTAAACCCTTACATATAGAAAGAAAGGGAATAAGATTAAATTTACTTGAACAATTAGAAATTAACAAAAGAACTAACGACCCTAGTATAACATTAATTAATAAAGTAAGGAAAATTATATACTCACCGCTTCTCAGTATGTTCACATTATCAAAACAATACAACACATTTAAATAAATCAATTAAGAAAATATTGTCAGTTAAATACGAGCAAAAACACATTATAAATGTGAAAACCTCACAGAATTCAGAATTTTAATTGATTTCTAAGTAAATCGGTTTTACCGATAATAAATCATTTCCCATTCATCCAAATTTTTTAAAGGAGTGGTGGTAAATTAAATCATATAAATAAGTCGTCGCAATGTGGATTAACCACAGTTTGAAAATGGCCTTAAACGCCGAAACAGCTGTCACAATAATAATAACTAAAAATACTTGCAGAACTTAATAATAACATTATTAAATTTGATTTACATTAAATTTAAAAAAAATTAAATGGAGTTCTACGAATCAAACACAAAAACAATTAATAATGAATTTGTTATATTAAAAATGTCTATATCACTTGTACATTTGTTTGCTAAACTATGTAGGCGAGGAATTGACAGGTTTGCTTCATAATTTGTTTGTGAAAGGTGACATTGAAAAAGGTCCTTATGCCTGATGTGTCGTGTAGGAACCCTTATGTTGACAAGTCTCAGGGGTTCGCAACAATCGAGCTCCGAATTTATAATTTAGAAAAAGAAACATAGTTTGCTTATCCTTTTGCTATATTCAAGGGTATGATTTTTTAAAGTTTGTAATGAGACGTGTAATTTTTTAAAATTTAAAATTAATGAAACCAAACAACAGAATTATACTCTAACTGCTCCCGTAAAATGTTATATATTTTTCTAACTACTTCTTTCGCATGTTCGTTCTTGACATCACTCGGTAAGTGTTTGGTTATACTTGTCCTTTTAAACCTTTAAACTGTCTCTTATTACAAACAACGAAAACCATCGTTATTATTTGCGTCGTTATTTAGAGTCCACAACAGTTTTACATGTGAAACCCCACAATTCTCGTGTGGGTAATTTTCGTTTGTAACCTTGTATAATAGCATCCTTCTTCTTAATTCGCTTCCACATTGCTGGGGATTGTGATCCCCACTCCAAACTCCCTCGTGTATAAGGCTCCTTCACTCCTCGCGATCCTACGCTGTGTAGAGAGCCAAGGACACCGACGTTCCGGAAACCTGCGAAATTTGGTTACTCCAACGCATCAGTGACCTTCCACTGCTTCTTTTGCCTTCCACTTTGCCAGTGACCATGACTTTGCTTCTTCATGTTGGTATTGTCGTCTTAACGAACAACCTTTTCAACGAAGTTTACCCGTCTCAGAACAGACATCGTCTAGTGAGATGGGTAAAGTACATGTAAATGTTTAAATTTTATGCCAATAAACGCCCGGGTTGCCGGCAATGAAATGAAAAATGAAGCTGAGGATTCGCTCTAGGCAGACAGTTGATATCCTATTGTGGATATAAATCCAGAATTGATATATTTGTGCACCTAACTGTCCATTGAATCCTGAGCAATTTCTTCCGGCTTTCACTGGCTCTGAGAGCCCATGTTTCCACACCGTAAAGGAATATGGAGAAAATCAGCGGCTGAACGAGTCTCATCTTGGTGGTATTCGTAATGCTTCTGTCACTTCAATATTTAAAACTCCATATCTCCTAACTACCCGTATAGAATTCACAATCAAGTACTTTGTAGTATTTATGATATTTATGGCCATTTTTAAGATAGGTTAAATAATTAATATTCATTTCTATCATCCCTTATAATTCCAGGCTTTCATATAAAATAATATAAAAGATCCTATGAACATAGATACGCCTATGCATACTCAAACATAAAATTATATGTGTGTTGGGGATATTAGGTGAGTAGGGTAGGGACATTACCTGCCCTTCGCCGTCCTCTTACCTTTTTCCTAAACCAACCCCACCTCCCACCACCCTCTCCGTGTACCTGGAACTGGGAAGTGTACTAATGGAAAAATAACTACTTCAGCATTGGCCGTTTTATTGTAGTAAGAACATGTGAAAAGATTGTTCTAGATTGGCCGACAGAAAAGTGAGTTGAACCGTGTCTAGTTATTTCAATATCTCTGTATTTATATTGTAAATTCTTATTCGGGTATTCTTCCTCATTGGATTTTTTATTTGGCGGATAAAACAGTTTTAAAAAATTAAAAATTCTGTGTATGTACATTATCGGATGCAATAGAAGCAGTACATATTGAATCTTGAAAAATCGGGAAAAAATAATAAATATACTGTTAGCTACATATTCGAATATTTCCAATATTTGGTTCGCAATCTGCCCGCCACAGGCGCTGATGTCGCCTCTGTCGACTAATCAAACTTTCTAACAAGCTCTCCATCGATATGTTTGGTGTAACCTCGAGGGACCAGCTCAGGTATTGGGGCTCCATCGAAGTCAGAGCAAAGTTAGCCTTACAGAAGCTGATCGTATTGTACAGAGCCCGCAGATACTTTAATAGTACACACCTGCTGACCCTGTACAAATCGCAAGTGCACCCCACTGTGGAATGAAGCAGCCACCTCTGGTCTGGAGCCTCGAAATATATGAAAATAAAAACTTTTCTCTGCGTAGTAACGGGCGGTCCGTTTGATAGATATGTCAATCTTAATAAACGGATTGCAATCTTTAGAGCACAGACGTCAGGTGGGAATGCTGTACTTGTTCCACCCGTATTTTAATGAAAGTTGCTCTGAAAAACTAACGTCCAACATTTTTACACAGTTGACATTTTTCACACGAGAACGGGTCGCTTCTACAACTTGTTTTTTGTGATCAACAGTTCGGCTGTGGAATGATCTGCCAGCCTCTGTTCTTCCTCCCACCTACAACATGAGTCTCTTCAAAACCGACGTTCACTCCTTCTTATCATCTACAAAACCCTCCACACAGCATCCCCAAAGATAATATAGGCCTTGAAGAAAATTATTTTCTGCCTCCTGTGTAGAGTTACTGTAAAAAAAATAAATAGAACCGTGTTACTTGGTTATTGGATTCCAAACGATGGATAAACACAGCCTTACCGAGTATTGTTATTTGAAGAATGCTCACTGAATAATATATCGGATTATAAACACACGGCTTTAAGTCTGCGACGGGTTGTTTATTTGCCCAGCGGTGCGGAGGTGAGCGAGAGGTTTTACGGGGTTTCACTGTGCCACGATGCGCGGTCATCAGTAATATCATGCGTGACCGATGATTTTTCCTCGTTTTCAGCACACAATATTTTACATGTAAACTATTCATTCAAATCCGATTTTAATATCAGAAAAAATTAAATGCGTACCTATCCTGTACACTGAGCGTACCGCACCGCAATTTTTTTAGCACAGCTAGGGAATGGTTATACATAATATAAATTTACCTCAGTACTAAATTTGTCTTTGGGAATTATGTTTAAGTGGATATTGAAAGATGGGTGAATCCAGGGAACTTTATTAAAGGAGGACTGAACGCAGTTGGCGCTAACAAAAAGTTGTCCAAGGAAGCGGAGCTACCAATTCACATGTACACTGATGTATGGCAGTGAGGCATGGTCCTGACAGAGGATGAAAGTAGACTGAATGCTGTAGACACGAGATCTCTGAGGCAAATGTGTGGTAAAACCATGTATGATCATATGAAAAATGTTGAAATTCGTAAAGAATGCAAGGCTGATGCTGATGCTGAAGCGTAATAAGTAAGATTAAGGGACGCTCAGATGGTTTGGGCATATAGAGCGAATGAACGAAGAAAGGAGTGTAAGGAGAATATATGACGCGAATGTGAATGGAAGAGGAAGCTGTGGACACCCGAAGAAGGTATGGCACGATGAAGTGAATCAAATACTTGATGTCAGAAGTCGGAATAACAGAACGGAATTGTAGATAACAGAGAGGCTGATGTAAACGTAATTAATAAGATAAGAAAAGAACGCATGTAGAGCGAACGAACAAAGAAATAAGTGTAAGGACGCAAATGCGAATGAAAGAAAAAGCCGGGGTACCCGAGGAAGACACGGCACGGTCAAGTGAATCAAATACTTGAGTCGGGTCATGTCAGAAATCGGAATAACAGAAGAGGATGTGCGTCACATTGGTTGGACAGGGTTCTAACTTCACATTACCTAGTTCTGAGATATGTCTTTCTGTTAGTTCTGAGGTGTCAAAGTTTCCAAAGACGATTTCTCATGATCTATTTCTCATGATCCATTTCTCATGATCTATTTCTCATGATCTATTTCTCATGATCTATTTCTCATGATCTATTTCTCATGATCTATTTCTTATAATCTATTTCTCATGATCCATTTCTCATGATCTATTTCTCATGATCTATTTCTCATGATCTATTTCTCATGATCTATTACTTATAATCTATTTCTCATGATCTATTTCTCATGATCTATTTCTCATGATCTATTTCTCATGATCTATTTCTCATGATCTAGTTCTCATGATCTATTTCTCATGATCTATTTCTCATGATCTATTTCTTACAATCTATTTCTCATGATCTATTTCTCATGATCTATTTCTCATGATCTATTTCTCATGATCTATTTCTCATGATCTATTTCTCATGATCTATTTCTAATGATCTATTTCTCATGATCTATTTAACATTGTTTGATTTTGAGATTCAATTTTGTGTGAAGTATTTTAATTTAACATATGCTAAAAGAATAAAAATCAATACAACCTGTAATTACCGTTTTAGAGCATACCTAAACATGATGATAGAACCGTGTGCAACCAGCTTGGCCATAATCATTGATTTCATAAGGTTCTAACTACACTTGGAACCTCGTTCAACAAGTTTGTTCAGTTTTTGTGGTAGAAATACGAATAATTGGAACAAAATAATATGGAATATTTTTAATAACATCTTATTTTTATGGTATAAATTATGGAAAATAATGGAAAAAATAAGAAATAGCATTTTACGTAAAATTTAAAAAAAAAAATTATTGCGATTTTATTAAAATAATCTTCCTAGATAGGTTTTTTATAATCAATATTTTAAAAAGGCAGTTTGTTACTAATTATCTTTTAGTAAAAAAAAAGCATTAAAAGATAAATGTTATTATGCATATATGAAATATGCTGTAGCGGGGCGCTCCTGCATTCAAGAGATTGATAATATTGATAGTAGCAAAGAAAACAGTTTCTATAAACATGAAATTTTTTCCTGCTAGTGTTGGTGTGGGTTGGAAAACCAGCAGTACAGAATCCTACAGATGAAACAACCAGATTTTAAAGATTTTTGTACCCACATCGAAGCATTTTGATTATTAAAAAAATCTTTTTTCTAAAATCGATCCACAATACGAAAAGAGTGAACCAAATGCAAAAGTTACCATCAAATTTAAAGAGAAAAGAGAATGCTGAAAGTCAAGGTCAGTCAGTTAATCAGAAGATACTGATTTGAATTCGGTGCAACCTAACATTATCTACAAGAATGGCGAAATTTCAGATTGCAACAAGCAGACATAAAAGCCATGCTTTCCTTAAATGCCACCCCAATATATTAAGGGAACATTCTAATTAATTGTTTTCATTTAAATTATATTAATCTTAAATACTCGTACTTTACACAGGATTGATCCCCAAATTCAAAAATTCTTAAATAGAATATGAGAAATTGTCTTTGCAAACTCTCAATCTCAGCACAAGGTAAAAGTGATGTTAGAACCCTATCCAACCAAAGTGACGAACTGAACTGAGCCTAGATATGTTAGAACCATGTAAAATAATAACCTAAATGATGTTAGAACCATGTAAAATAAATGGATATGTAAAGTGCTTGATGTTAAAACTTTGTCATACAATTATCTCCGAAAATACTGCACAGATGGCTTTGAAAATTATTTAGGTCTTACAAATGAGCAAAAGAAATGGTTTTGCATTCCAACGTTATTTTTGCAAAATATGTCAGTTAGAACCCTGTCCAACCAAAGTGGCGTATATGAGACATTGTTTGAATGTGAATGAAGTAAAAAGAGAATGCCATGACCGATTTGTTTGTTGGTCCGTCCTCTCTGCCTACCCCTGCAGAGAAACAGCGTGGTGGTTGGTTAGTTAGAAATATACTTACATCAGAATCTGCAAAGCTGAAGGACCCCTATCAGAATGTAGTCGGTGTCTATGATAAAAGGTTTTCAAAATAACGCTTTGTTTAAATAAGAATTCAGAACATCCTTTCGAGATTGGCCCAAAGTGCACACTTGTCTCAATTCCTCAGGCAACATGTTATAGCTGGTGTAAGCAATGTATTCAAATGATTTCAGTTCGTATTTTGTCGAATGTGTTTTTGATATGTGTGGTTTGTGGTGTAAATAATCTAAAACGGTAATACTAGTGCAAATCGGTAAATATCTTTAACGGGTGTAACCCGTGGGATTTTGAGAGTTGTTTATATTATCTTAAACTATTAAAAAAAAAATATATATAAAAAAACTTTTCTAAAAAATAATCTGATATAAAATAACCAATCATAAAAAATGTTTTCAGCGAAAAACAGTTTGAGATTTTTATTAGTCCTTTGGTGTCAGGTAACAATCTAGGTTGTTGTATATCAGTGGTTTAAGGGCACTTTGGAGGTATTGAATGGAGAGTGAAGCCTAAAAGATGTGTCACCAATAGTAACTTAACGTTCACTCTGAAATAACATTAAGTTGAATGTTGTTCTACGAGTACATATCTACCATTTTATTGGACCAAAGTTGATCCGCTCTTCCGAAAAAAATATATCTAATAATAATAACGTGTATTTTGAAATTGGCTTTTGGTCTTTTATCTTTCGATTCGGGATTTTGTTGGAGTTTTAATATTTTAGACATTTTTTATTACTTCTTGGAACAGCTTCTAAAATAGTCAGCCGTATAGGGTGGGGATCTACAGCATCTAATGTTCAGTTGTACTAATTTGATAATTAATAATATTTATTTGAAACACACATTATTTAATAATAGAATCTACCAAAGTTTAGACTGTCCAACTAGGAACAAATCCCGTTTTAGGACAAAATTGACAAATTTACTTCATATTAAGTGCCGTTATACGAAAATAAAAGGAAAATATCTAGTATTGACATAGTATGGTAATATAATATATCTAAAAAAAAGTATAATAATTAAGTATAAAGAGATGTGAAGAATAGTATAGAAAAAAAACAATTGTGTATACCAGATAGTTTGAGTTTAGTGTAATAAATAACATAGAGTAATGGTTATGTTAAAAGAGATAAGAAACAAAAGTATATAGTAATACACATTATAATAATAAC
>JAHDVE020011274.1:0-26596 GCA_022606495.2 Halesus radiatus | reverse complement strand
CACAAAGAACACTTGAAAGCGGTGGAAAAGAGTTACGAGCCATCGTTTACGCCAATCATAAATCCTCACGTAAAAATACTCCATACATTTGCAACATATATTAAAAAAATACATATCTGATTTCGAATATTTCAGAGTAAATTCATTGCTGAAGTCATCAATGAGAACGACCCGAATCTGATCAATCGCTTGACAAAGAAACCTATTTCTCAAAAAGTCCTCCCCATACAAGAAAATGATCAGTATATGTTCATGCCGGTCATCAATAAGAAAAGCAGAAAACTTGTGGAGAACAACCCCCTCTTCAGAAAATAGCAAGACCAGAATGCGAGCGACTGGGTGCAGAGGATGAGCATCCTGAGCAAGCTGCAGTCCAAACAGCCAAGTATCGCAGACAAGAGAGACGAGGAATGCACCTTCCAGCCAAGGATATGCTCGAAGAGCAATAAGCTTGCCGCACAAACATCGAACCGACCCACGAATAATAAAATTGGTAGTCAGGTTGCGGAAGCACCGACGGTTGGGGAGAGGCTCTACCAGGACTCAAAACAGATTCAGGGTAAACTTGAAGAAAAGAAGAAAAAGCAGAATCTCCAATATAGTCACCAACCGCACATCGACCAAAATAGCAAGCGAATAGTAAATGCAAAGGAGCAAGAACGAATGCATCAAAATATGGATACATTTGAGGATGGCAATAGTCGGGATGATCTGTTGGACGAAAAAGAATATAGCTAACTCTGGGGACACTGCCGACCGTCTTCGATCAAGGCCAGGCGATCCGAGAAGAGCACTGGCTCAACTTACACGAAATCTAAGGATTATATGCATTCCCATCGCGGGTCGCAAAGACAACATCAGAGACAAGTATCTGTTTCTGAATACTAAGTTCATGAAGGAAGCACCATGGACAAAAAGCCCTCTGAAAGCCGATGTACGAACAGCCAGACTTTTCGATACAACAAATAGTTGACGGCTCAGTTCCCAGAACAGATGCATTTTGATAGATTTGGTATAGAGGCGAAAGATAAGGCAAAAAACAACCATAGTTTGTCTCAATATCGATTTTGATATTTTATCAAACATAGATCTGATGTCGTCAGTAATGATGATATTTTTTTATTATGCTTATTATTTTATTTTCTACTTTAGGTTTTGAGTTCATTTGATAGCAATAATAAGAACCAAGATATTTAATAGCACATACTGAGAGATAAATATATTATTTTCATTTCAGGTTAAAAAAAACACTATAACCAATAGTATTTTTTGATTTGTTATAATTAAGAGATATAAAAATATATTGAAGCACAAACTTTATTATGACAGCTAGCAAGTATAAAGAGTTCTTTAATGTCTTCTACTCCGATCTCGAAGCTATCATCTTCGACATCTACAGCAACCATTTCTATTTAATCTAAATCACTTTGGCTTTTCTCTTGGCGTGGCTCAGCTACAGACTCGGCAAATACATGTCCAAGGATATGCTCCTCCAAAAGATCAAGCTCCTCAACGACTATGAAAACAACAAGTCCAAATTGTAGAAGCAGGAGGCCATCTTGGTCAGGCGCAGTCGCATCCTCAATAAAATTTGGGGAGTGCTGACCATATTACTTGTGTTGATCAATGCTTTTCTGCACTGGGACACTTTTGAAAGCAACAAACTTCTTAAAAAAATATGGATTCCCCCACTCAGAGAGACGTTCGAGACTGTAGTGGTAACGCTGGCCTCCCTCACCCTTCTGGCACTCTTAAAAATAGTCATCAATCAATACGGCAAATTCGTTAGTACAAACACAAAACACCAGCTCTCGCAGCTTGAAAGTGAGGAGTCGAGCCAAATCGAAAATCTGATGCAAATCCTTGGAGAAAAAGCCCTCGACAAGATCAAGATCCGACTGTGTAAAGAGTTGTTGATCAAGATGAGTAAATAGGCGAACTCAGGCGGGTGCAAAAAGGATAAATGCAATAATTTAAGACGGGTGCTCAAAGAGTCATATGATATCCATTCAAAGTTCATCCGCAAAATATTCGAATTCAGATGGTGTGACAGCTGCCTACAGGCCAAACGATCCATTGAACACTATGAATAAAAAACCATTACTAAAGTGGCAAAGGACAATAGCAATGGGGAGGCAAACGAACATGACGAAGTTGCCAAAAGCTTGGCAGATATACAGCAAATGTGTCAGAAACTTATTACCTATTTGAATGGAAAATGTAAGTCATTGTGCAGGACTAAATACTGGAAGCAGTCTCGCGAGATCGGGTTGGCGTTCAAACAGGAAAAAGGATATAATCAAAGCAAACTTAAAGCTCTTCAAGCCCAGTGATAATGAGCCATTTGCTCTACTGTTTTTTGTTAAATGTTTTTTTTTTTAACATATTATTACGAATTGTCAATATATACATATGTATCTATATTTATTAAATTAGTATGGGATAACACAATAAAAAATACGCAGATATATATTGGGATTATGGAATCATATCCGTGGAAGCAACTAGCCAAGCCTCCTAAATGCGATTTTCTTGAATTTTTCTTAGTATTTCGTCTTGGATATTAACTTCTCTATAAAATATAATTATAATAAATTAATATTTTTAAAAATTATTGCTTTAATTATATTTATTTTACCCAATTCATAATGCAGTTTAATTTTCTCATCGACTCCATTTTGTTGATAGATTCCTGCCAAAACATTCAACAGGCTATCGAATACCCAGTTCACCAGGTTGTTGAGATTCTCTTTGACCTCTTCCAAAGTCCAGCCAGGAATCTGGGTACACAACATGCAGGTCTGTTAACAATACTCATCGCTCTAATGCATCCACCTACACTCATCGATTGCTTTAGCTAAGTTGACTTCTCCTTCGAACTACTCTCCCAAACACAATATTGTCTCAAGCCCTTCTAATAAGCCGTTTTGCATCTTCATCTTATCAGCATGGTCTGAGATAATGTTTTTATTGCGCAACCGAAATATGGCATAGAACTGCCACATTATCTCGACGTCGAGAAGTTTGTGCCTGAGACTTGTCAAGTAATTACTGATACCTGATGCATGTTTTCTTAGTTCGGCGAGTGCGCTTTGTGGATGGATTCGGGTAATCATATTAATTGCTGGCATCAAGGATACGAGGAAATTCAGGTCAGCCCCGTTTTCGTCAAGAGCATTCAAATAGAAAAATAGAATGCACAACTCTTATTTAAGTTCTTTAGTTATCTCAATCTGAACGACACTGCTTAGTCCATATCCAGGTCGATTGCTGACAGTTTGGCTAATGCTTCGTAGTCGTTGCAGTACCTTATCTTCTACCAAGGGATCTCTGACGCCGAGCTTAGTGAAAATACATATTACCCATTTCCAGTAAAAGTTATTCGCAGTGTGCTAGTTACCAACAACGTTGTGCATATCCTTGCTTATGATGATGTGTAGCTTCTCTAGATTTAGAGATTTTTGCTCAGATGAACAATATTCGACCAAGTACATCGCTGCCCTTATGTATTCCATCTTATGTTTATTGCAGTAAGCATCGTACAAAGCCTTTAAGGCTATGTTCATATTTGTCAAGTTCCAAGTTTTCGGGTGGCCATTCAGGGAGGGCGATGATTTACCTGGTTGAGATTTGTTGTTCAAGTCTTAGAAGAGACCCATTGTTGTGAGCTTCAATGACAGATCAGTGTTATGCTGGTCAAATATATTAATAAGTCTATCGTCGCTAATCGATTCCATTGCGATGAAGAGCAAGTTGGGAAGACTTCGACATTCGTAGCTGATGTCTTTCAACACTTAATTTACTAAGGCAACAGAAATGCGAAAGTATTATTTGTTCTTTCCGTTGTTCCTCGTCTGTTTTAGCAATGCAAGAGTTAACAGCAGTTTAGCCCACCAGTTGTAACACATTTTTCCAACTGCGTCATTGTAGCTTAAACCGAATCCCGAATTTGAAATAGCCTTGATGTTGGCCTCCTCTCTCGACTTATCACTTTCCCAGCAAACTGTATATCCGCCTTTGTGAGGCTCCAGACCTTGGTTGACTTGAATAGGATACCTTTCTATCAAAGGAAGGATGACCGACTTGATGATCTTATCAGAGTATAAGGAAGAGAGAATATGGCTCGTCTCCTCATCTCCGACGACCTCTCCAGAACAAACCTTCATACACACCGAATAGCAGAGATTTCCTAGTACCAGTTATATTTGCCTTTTTTTTAAACTATCATCAGTTTGATTCAGGAAATTTGCAACCAGGAAATCAGCCTGTAATTTGAGAACCTACTTACTCGATAAATTTAAATGCCCGATCCTCGGGGAAATAATACTCTTGGCTAGTTTTGGATCACTGGCCTTGTCTTCTATAGCCTTTGAAGTTAACATAACCAGTCTAACAAAGATCATCAAACGATTAGTTTGCTTTTACCCGCTGACCCTGTCTCTCATAAAGTTTACTAGAACTGCATTGAGTTACCCTTCAATCTCCGAAATTAAGATCCTGAAGAGTTTCTTTTCTCTAACTGTCAACAAAAGCAAAAATTGAAGCACAGCCTCGAGTTCCTCGGTCTCCATTTCCCTTAGCGTCTTTAAATAATTGATAAGATGTTGAAGAGTAGAGTTGGATGATTTTTATATATCGGCTACAATCCAGTTTTGAGAGCACTAAATTTGCTGAATACGGAGGATTTTGAGGATTTTGTCGTTCACATCTGTAGCCTCAATATTTGGAATGCTGTAGGTGGAGATCATGATCTGGTTGATGGTGTGGAGAGCAACTCTTCCAAGCGCAGAGTAGTGTTGAACCGTCGCTGGGGTCCAGTATTTCTGTCCGCTAGTCTCATCCCTGTACCATAGGAAAGACAAGATGGCCAAGATAGGATTCAAATAGGTTTGTTTCCAAGTCGATAGGAACTTTTCCTATGAAGAGATATAATTTAATAGGAATCGATTACTACATTTATCGATAAAAATATCGTTTTCCAATTCATAGTTTGCATCGGCACTATCAAGAGAGGAAATTGATTATGATGATTGTCGCTTAAGGCACAAGCGGACTATCTCGAGAGCGTTGATGATATTATTAATGTAGAAGTGATCACGATAATGGCTGCGGATGTATTGATCGATTTGTTTGTTGACCGACGCACCAGTGACCAGGACAATCTTCTCGAGAACAAGATTGAAGTCAAATGTGCTCAGAGGTTCTAACATCTCACTTATTTATTGGTTCCTCGTCTGACTCTAGTCGACTTCAATAGCAGCAAGCAGCTCTTTCACTGCTAGCAATTGGTATTCGGGCTCAGACATGCCGTTGTTAGTGTCTTTGAGAGTGCTGGCGCTAAGGAAAGAGTTGACTTATCGGAGAATTGGTAATTTCCGACAGTGTTTGCTGAGGAGAACTGACAAGATGGAGAGTGACGATAGGAGGTCGTGGAAGACACGAGAAGACCCAGAGCTATAACGCTTGAAATCCTTCAAAAAAACATGTGATTCTGGGGATTCTTCCAGACCTTTGATCCCTGAACTCCTGGTAGTTTGGTTTCTGATTACAGAAGCAAGGGCTCTGACAGCATCAGTAATCAGTTAGATATCTTCGTCATTATAGAGCATCAGCCCAGGGTTCATTCTGCCTGTCCTATAAAAACCTTTATCCTATGATTTCCTTCTGATTCGTAGAAACACATCCAAATGCTTAAGTAACTCCAAGACAACTTCTTCTTCGCTACCAATTTGAAGAAGCTCTCCAACCCTTCTGAGAGCCTTGTCGGGAGAATTCTGGATAAGCCTGCACACAAACCTAAAGGCGCAAGGAATGTAGTTGTATTCGATGGCCTGATTGCTCCTGAACTTCTAGCCAATGAAGCAGTGTTCTTTGACGAACTGCCAGAAGTTGGTTTTAGACTTATCCACTGATGGCAAAAGGATCTTGTAAGCAGCATCGAGAACGCTTTCTTGCCCCGCGATATCTGCCGAGGGAACAAGATAGTATTGAGCAAGGAAGACGATTTCGCTATGAGACTATCTAAGTTTTGTGAGCAAATTGGTGAGTCGATTATAAACATTGGAATCCTGGTTGTCCCAGTACAGTTCAGGGTTATTTTGGATTATTCGGATAAAAAATATACCGAGAGAAGGCTAGGACTTTGGGTAACTCGGCATGACGAGGAGCAGCCATGGTAACCATTTTTTGCCTTTCACGTTGTTGAAGGGAGGCAAGCTTTTGGGACTAATGTCGGATAAACCCAGGGTTTTTATGATGATTGGTAGTATAGCAGTAAAATAAGGGTCTTGCTTACTGATCTTTTCATACTCGTTGAGTAAACCTTATCCTTCTTGGAAGACATTTGTGGCGTTTTTGTCGCTTTCAAGGATATACTCCATAAGACTCCGCAACTTGAGAGCCTCGAAAGTGCAGGTGTATATCGCAGAGGTGGCAGCAGAACAAGTAGGAGGAGCTTCAATGATGGACTGGAGGCTTTCATTTCTCCTTATGTCTTTGTTTGAGATGTTCCGATCTAATGTGAATATTGGATAATTATCTGATAAGATTTTGAGATATCGTCTGATGACATCGTTTCTGAAAATATTAGGTCGAAAGGCAAACAGGGTCTCCAGACTAGAGTAGACCTGCTCAATTTCATCCCCTGACATCCAGTCGAATTCCCTTTCCCCATAGCGTTCCAGGAAGTCCATCAAGTTCTGAGCCAGTCTGGAGATTGATTAGTTGGCGATAGATCTATCACTGGGAGATGCTTTTGAAATAAAAGAAGTAAATATTTCAAGCTTCCTGAAAAGATTGACAAGCCAGTCCCTTGCAATATCGACAATGGTTATGCAGAGTTTTTTGAAATGCTTTCCCTCCACGTCGATGGATTAAGCAGAATTCTCGTTCTTTAAATACTTGCGGATATTTATCGAAAGCGAAGTTTTATTATCGTCAAAAAACAATGAAGGATTGGATTAGATGTATTTTCGGTAACTCTACACCAAAATCATTTTGCTAAAGTTGAAATATTATTTGTAGGTGTTCTCGATTAGGCGGGTCGAGAACGCCACGAAGAAGGGATATCTCTGTTGTCTTTCCAGGTTCGCGCACTCGGGGATTCGAAATATCAGGTTATTGTTGCTGATGTCGGATGAAGCTCTGAATCTTTCGTCGTCAGTTGATTTGTTGAAATCAGAAAATATAGTTTCAGCAATTTTGTTGAGCTGCGATGGGGTAAATCTTTTTTGGGCAATGTGACCGAAAAACTAGGAATAACTCAATTTCTTGTAGGGAAACGATTGCTGCTAGTCTAATATGCTCGTTGAGACTGCTGATGGGGGTACATTTAGGCCAGAACCCAATGGCGCGGTGGGCTGGACGGATGACGGTGGTTGTTATTTGGGGGGCTCGTCAAGTCTGATAGACTTCTTTCCAACAGGTTTAGTGTTCGAACTGGCTACGTAAATGCTGGTCGGATTCATAGGTCCTGTAGGTCCTGCTTTCGGTGGTGAGTTGAACAGGCTGGTATTCTGATTAAACATGGTTGATGGGTTAGAGAGTCCTCCAACCAAATTACTAGGGTTGGGTTGGGGAATACTATCAGGAGACGGTTTATCCCCAAATAAAGAGGCACCTGGTTTGGCTGCTTGATCTGTCGCAAAAGCGTTGGGCGCAACTGAATTTCCCGCAGGCTGGTTGATCTGCGTATTATGAAATTGAGAGAATGCAGGTTGTTTTGGATTGCTAGGACTATCTTTTATCATTTTATCCTATTCTCTGTTTTTAATATTGAGTTGAATATTTTGTTATATATATTTTTTTTATATAGATTTGTTTTAGGTAATTACAAATTAAATTAATCCATTTTTTTTATTTTAAATTAGAATTTAATCATCAAGATATAATTCTCAAATAAAAATTTGAATGATTACAAAAAACATTATTTTTTATTCATTTATATACATTCTAATATTATTTGAAATTTTAGCCAACAAGGTATAGTATTTATTTTTAATACATAGAAACATGGATGTTTCAAGAATATATTAATTCGACAATCGGATTCATTGTTATTTCAGATTCTTAGATATAGTCGTTCTCACATATATTTTGCCTTCAAATTCATGGTCGAGGCAGTCCAAGCTATGAATATCTTCATTGTCCAGAGCCTAATACTTCAACCACTTTAGAGATCTGAAGACTTTGTTGAACAGCTAAACTGGACGTTCTTTGACTGGTCCACTCTTTGATGTATTTTGTTAATAAACTTTAATAACCTCCTCTCTCAACTTTCCGATCAATGCCGCGTCCAGGTCTTTTGCCTTTCGGATCGAAAGTTCACTCAAGAAAGATTGACTAACGAGTTGTGGATACTCCATTATTTGCGTCTCTCCAAATTGATTTACTAATATCCGTAAACCATTCTCATCGCGGAATGCCACCCCGACCCCATGGATCTAATGGTCGAGACTCAATGCTGTACTTTTGAAGCAGCGCAATAGCTGAGGAACTGAGACCGACTCTGCACAATCGTACTTGAAGAAGAGAATATCGGCGGTGTCGATCTGGGTCATGATGATATCATCTGCACGATATCCCCAGCCGATGCCGAATGATTAATTGTTGGGCCGAGTGTTGTCTCGATTGGCCTCCATGAGTGCATTGTGTTCGCGGAGGTTTGATGAAGTCTTATATGTGAGATAAGCAAATGTCGCTGTCGATATTATGGCAGTGGTAATTGCTAAATCCTTTATCTTTGATAAAATTAATTTCATCTACTTATCAATATATAAGTGTAGATATATACATATATATCTGTATAGATCGATAATTTTTTAAAAAATATAGTTTTGAATAATAATATTCTTTAACTTCTATTTTTTTTAAAATACATACCCATAAAAGACTATATTTTAGAGAAGCTCTCACATTACTCCAGTTAGATATGAACTTGTGTTTTGTCAAGTTGCGAGGTATGAGATGATAAGGAATGTGGAGTGAGGGTGGAAAAAATATTGATTTCTAAACATATTGAGTAATTAATAATTTGTATTAAAAAATAGTTCATATTTGTTGTTGTAAGAATATTAACACTTTATCAGCGAAATCTTATGTAGGTAATATTATTTAAAAAAAAAGAAATAAGTGTTTTTTAAAAAAAGATATAAATATATAATATATAAAATAAGAATCATTTTTTATATCCTTTATTTTAATGGAAAATTTGTAGATTGCTTCGGAAAATTTGTCGAAAAAAGAGTAAAACTCTTAGTCCTTTCGTTACGCTTTTTTTTACTCATCTGTGTCCTTTGACTTTCTTTGCAGAGCCCAATCTGTTTTTCTGTTCAGCATTGATATAACAGTATTTTTCAGTAATTTTGCTGCAGTTTTTATTGCTGGGCAAAGTGGACATTTCGGAATGGAATTTGTTCAGCTTGTTTCTCAGCCTGAGACTGTACCTGGGCTGCTGGCTCAGCGCGTCGGCCCCTCCTTCTCTGGTTGGCGTCGGGAGGTTTTTATGGCTGAGTTGGTGCAATTTGTTGCTAGATTTCGGATATGTCATTTGGCTGAGGTTCGGTGGAGGTTGCTTGGAGATTTGCTTTCTTCGCTTGATGCTAGGGTGTTGCATTTAGCAGAGTTCGGATATGTACAGGTTCGCATGCGAAGAATGAAGGAGGATCCGGTGCTGGTCAGAGTTGATATGCTGAAAATATATTTAATAGATATTGGAGAAAATGCGATTATTGTGGTTTATTGATTTTTTGTATGTACATCTCTGTAATTCGAAAAATCCGTTTTACAAACAGCGCAAAAAGTATGTTGTGGGCTAGCCTAATTCATTGTCTATAATGTATAAAATAATTATAAATACTATAAAGGTGTTATAAATGGAAAAAAAGAATATGGAGATAAATTCATGGGTTTCTAAGTTTTCTTTACCTGGGTGACCAGTTCATAGAGCTTTTTCTCCACCATTTGTTCGAATCTATCTTTCTCAAATCGATCATTATGTTCAATGTAAGTCTATATATGTGTTAAACATCGATGATTTATATTCATTTTATGGATTCTATGAATTTACCTTATCAATGCCTGGGATGAAGCCTGGGGTGTAGTGTTTCTTGTCAAAGTTGAAAATCGGATATGAGTTGCATATATGCTGTCTAAAAAAAATAGTTCTTCAAAGATAATCAACTTTATTTAATCTCTTCTTCTTTTTCTTTTTATGAAGTTATCCACTTATCGATGCTCTCCTTCTTCTATTGGATATATTTTATTTTTTTATTATATCCCTCCTCTTTCTCATTTTTTCCACATTTATCGTTTTTTTTATAGATATTGTTTTTTTTTCTTTATAATATTTTGTTATCCTTAGCTCGATAACAAAAAAAAAATACAAAGAAAATAGCGAGAGATATTTTTTTTTCTCCAACGACTATCCCTCTAAATTAGCCGATAGCCATAAATGATTCCAATGAAAGAAGTATGATGAAAGCATCGATAAGTCGAAACCCTCCTCGAAAAGAATAGAGACAAAAAGTCAATATCTTCAAATGAACAAATACAGATAAAAATAATTGTGATTGTGAGAGAAAGTATATTTTTTTTGCTTTTTTTGAATTACCCTGACAGTCTCGGACAAAAGTGCAGTCGGACATCTAGTTGATCATTATTATGAATATGGAGCGACTTGAGTTCAAAGAGATGGGTCTTACAAGTCCCTCCTTCTGATTTACAACAACTGGTCTATTTGAAGAACATTTTTTTTATTTTTTTTATTATATTATTATTATTAAAGGTATTTAGTCTTTAACTTTTTTTTATATATATTTCAATTAATCATTTTTTTTTTTGTTATTTTATTTGTTTTTGTTTTTTGTATATATGTGTATTTTTTTGAACATAGATAAAAAAAAGGATATATGTGAAAGTACTTTATTATTCAGAACGATACTATCTCTATGTATTTATATTTATCTAATATGTATATATATATACTTTCTAATTTTCTAATAATGAAAAAAAAGAGGAGGAAAATTGAAAATAATATAAAAATAATAATTAAAAAAAACATAATTTGTAATAAAACAGTAACAATTATTATTATTATTATTAATGTTCAAATCTTCATTATAAAAAATATAATTTAAAAAATCATAGTTATTAAACATTATTATACATACTTTTAAATTTTTCTGCTATATACACATTATAGCTTTATTGTTAAAATATTAAACATCTTTAATAGAGAAACAAAAAAACAATATTTATTAGTATTTTATAAACATATATACATCATTTGAATGAAATACCACCATACTTTCTATAGCTATAAAAAATGACTGATCATATTAAAATAAACATTCCCTATCTCGAAAATTAATAATCAGTTGCCGATATCAGTTTCACTAGTAAGTTTTTTTAAAAGCATTTGATCCTTCCAAACTAACTATTCTGAAAAAAACTACCATTATTATCTTACCAAATCATAATTATTTGTAATATTATTTACTTATGTCACTTTTGTTCAAAAAATAAGGTATAATATGGAATTTACAAAAAAATACAATTACAAGTCGTTATATTTTTTTTATTCCTGAAATAAAAGGTGAAATAAAATGCAATTTTTTAAAATCTAATTATAACGATTTTTTTAATGTTTGATATTTTTTGGTGATTGATTGTCATATCAATTTACTTTTTTTAAAATAGTAGTTCTCAATATAAAAACAAAATTGACCTTATTTGAAACAGAGCAGAATGTTCCAAAATTATTTAGATGTTAAAAAGTAACAATTTTTCAGCATCAATAATGCAACTAACATTACTTATAGTCTGAAAATATACTCTCAAAAATCAAAATAAGAACAAGAATAAGAATAAGAATAAGAAACAAAAATATAACGGGAATTATTAGAGTTTTCTTCTATTTTGTTATTAATTAAAAAAATATAAAACACAATTTCGGATCAATAGAAGTTAAGTTTTTTTGAAATCTGTTCAGCCTCATCATATTGGAAACCATTGGATTTTCGTTTTGTTTTACTCTATTTCTTTATATTTCTTGTCGTTCTAAGCTTGCATTTCAAGTCATCCGATTCTTCTTCTCTTTCCGCCCCTCTGACTTGGTCCTGCAGCACGCCTAAGACTTTCCGGATATTCAAGTCATACTCTTGTTGGGCGAGTTAATTCTGATAACTGATGTTCAATCTATTTTGAGGATAAGGAGTGCCTTTTTTCTTTTGATCCCAACACCATTTGTAAACCTAGTATCCATATAAACAAATATAAACAGATAAAAAAATGTTTAGTTAAATTTTATATTTTTTACCTGTGATTCAGATAGTCCTGTGATTTCAGCCATCTGTAGAATCCTGTCTTTGTTCCACTCTCCATAGTCTTTGTCGAATTGTTGCTTTAGTACTTTGAGCTGAACATTACTTTTTCTCCTTCGCTTCTTACCTTCCTCACACTTCTAATCCTGGGAATCGTCCCCAACGATCTCGTCGTCATGCTCTTCCTCCTCCATTCGCTTTTTGCACTTTGTTTTCTCTTGCTTGCGTAACCGTTTTTCTTTAATTCGCTGTTGTTCGCTATGTTATGCTTACGGGTGATCTTATTAATGTTGGCGTTGTCCCTCTTGATCTTCCTCTTCTTCTTCTTCATTATTTTCGTCAATCTGATCTTCGTCGTCAAGCTCATCGTAGTTGATCCCTTCGCTCAACTACTCGACCAAACATGCAGCATTAATCCCTCTGGTTGATTTCGTTAGAGGGCTAATATACTTGGTTTCGGTCCCGAGCAGTTGCGAAAACAGGTCTTTCTGGACATCACATACGTAAGGGGAGTTGTAGAATTCGAGTTGTCTCCTAGGCTTTGGGGTTGAGTCTTCATAGGGCTGCAGGAGGTGTGACTCTTTGACCTCAGTGCTGAGGATTGGGTGATAAGGTTTTCTATTGCTTTTGTAGGCAGAGCTCTCCATACTTTAAATAATGTATGTATTGTTTTTATTAATAAAATATTGTGTGTGTATGTGTTTTTTACTAGATCTGATTTTAATTTTGAATATTTAAAAAATATTATAGTTAGAAATTTTTAATATTTAGTTTGAAAACAATCAATTTTTAAGTTATTTGGAGTATTTTATATTTTTTTAAATACCTTGTTTTTTAAAAAATTAACGATTAAAAAATAGTATTATGGCAGTAATTTGTACATATTTAAATGTATATATTCATATACATTTCTATAGTTATAAATATTATACATACATTATTTAAATGTGTCTTTTTAATATTTATGTTATATAATAATTTGGGGGTCGTATCCTGTGTTGTGGACAATATGATTTATTTGTTCTAAAGTTTATATATTTAAAAAAATAATTGTTTTAAAAAGTTATATAAAAAAATACATATACAAAACATATAGATATCTATATCTTTCTCTTTTAAAAAATACTCCTAAATCGAAAATGATGCGCCCTGGCTCGTCCATTTCCAAGGCCAAGGTCAACAAATCTGGCAGTGGCTCGGACGGAATCCAATACCAACCTGTAACCCATTTCCAAAATTATCAAACCCATTTTCTGCGCGTAGGTACAACTCAAAATGCCCACTCGGTAGGAGTACGTCAAGAACAGAGACTGGGCCGGAGCAGTCGCCTACCTCGAGAACGAGCGCAGCCTCAGCACCAACGTCGAAAACAGTCTGTGGCTGGCCTACTGCAGCTTCCACATGGGTGAGTATCGCAAGGCCATCCAGATCTACGACGACCTGCTCAAGAAGACCGACGACAAGGAGTACTACTGCTACAAAGCCTGCTGCTACTACGCACTGTGCCAGTACGACGAGGCCAAGAGGGAGGTGCTGAAGAGTCCCGAAAGCGACCTCCACGTCAGGCTGATGTTTCAGATCGCGCATAAGAAAAATGACGAAAAAACCCTGATGAGCTACCACCAGAAATTGGGTGAAACTATTGAAGACCAGATGTGTCTGGCAGCTATTCACTACCTTAGAGGACAAACCGAGGAAGCAACATAGATTTACAAAAAAATATTGCTTGAAGCTAGAGATTATCATGCAATCAATGCCTACATTGCCTTGTGTTACTACAAATAATAACAATTTGATGTGTCTGCTGAAATACTCTCTTCGTATCTCACGTTTGATCCACAAAGTGTCTACTCGAATAATCTAAAGGCTTGCAACAACTACCAACTATACAGTGGCAAGAATGCAGAAGAGGTTATCAAACCCCTTCAGCAACTGTTTAAAGGAGGCGAAATCTTCAAAGAAAGTGACCTGTTGAGACACAATTTGGTTGTTTTCAGAAACGGGGAGAACGCAATGCAGACATTGCCACCTTTAATCGACGTGTTTCCCGAGGCGAAACTCAATCTGGTCATTCACCACCTCAAGAATGATGAAGTATCCGAAGCTTTTAATCTCGTTAAAGACTTAGTCCCAACTGTTACCAGATAATACATCATCAAAGGAGTTACTTACGCAACATATGGACAACAGCAGGATTCTAGGGAACACATAAAGACAGCACAGGAGCTATTTCAAATGGTTGGAGCATCCCAAGCAGATTGCGACACTATCCCTGGACGCCAGTGTATGGCAAATTGTTTCTTTTTGCTGAAACAGTTCGATGATGTGTTGGTATATTTAAAGAGTATTAAAAGTTACTTTAATACCGATGACGACTTCAATTGGAACTATGGGATTGCCTGTGCATACACCAGCGACTACAAATAAGCCGAAGAGGCTTTCTCTTTGGTGAGAAACGAGAGGTACAAAACCGATGAGCTGTTTCTCAAGTGGCTAATCAGGACTTACATCATGAATGGAAAGCCCAAACTGGCTTGGGATACGTACTTGTCGATGGAATCCTCTGCTGATTCCCTGAACATCCTGGAAATAATCGGAAATGACTGTTACCAAATGGGGCACTTCTTCTACGCCCTGAAAGCCTTCGAGGCGCTGTACAAGTTCGAGAACGACAAGGAGTACGACGAGGCCCTGAGGGGATCGGTAGTGGGCGTGTTCCAGATGGTGATCGCGAACAAGGAGTCTGGCGACCATCTGGTGGAGGCGCTGGCGATCCTGAAATCGATGCCAAGTTCTCCCCAAGAGGAGTATGTTTTCAAAGTGGTGAAGAAGTGGGCCAAAGAGAACCACTTCGACCTCGAAGAACTAGGAATTTGATGGATAATATGTATTATTATTTTTAAAGTCTGAGAATTTTCACTTATTAAATAGATATGGGAGTAATATATTTTGTAATATCTTATCCAAATAATTAATATCGTGAGAGAGATATATATTTCAAAATATAAATCATAATATAAATCGTTTTTATATATATATATTTTTATGTATTTATTTATATTATTATATCAAATATGTATCATACGCTTTCCTCTTCCTCTGCTAACTCTTAAATTTTCGTCAGGATAGAAGACATCTGGTACTCAAGCAACTCTCTAAGTTTATTCTCCATCTCTCCATCCAGTGAATGCTTCTTGGCGAAAGTGGCTGCTAGGTCCACACTGTTGTCTTCCTCGTAAATCACTATCCTTTCTTTCTGGTACTCATCAATGTTGATATCAATGAAGAGTAGTGGGATGCGATTGTCGGCAATTTACCGATTTGACTGCCGATTGGCTTATTAGTTCTTTGAGGAATTTTGGGAAATCGAAGCAGGAATATCTAAGCTAGATGGGAATAGTGACTCAATAGGTTGATTCAATGTGAGTGGTTTTGATTCTTTAGAAAGGTGGCTGCCTATCTGTCTCCGGTTATCGATGGAACCCAAGCCATCTTCTGTGTTTTGGGAAACTTTGCCCCCGATCTGGTTCCGAGTTTGAAGCATCGTTCGTTATTTGTTCATGTTAGAGTTCCTGTTATTCGTCCATCCCGACTCATAAAGCTTCGATCGTTCAGTTTTGTAGAATCGACCCTCTTTAATCCTTTCAATGGATTTCTCTGAATTTCGCACTCGAGTCGAAGGTTCGGGCTGTTTTTTGAAGGAGTGGATTTCGGGCTGAAAAGTGCAGTGAGTGCTTGCTCGCTCAAACTCAAGTTATTATTTTGACTTTTCCTTGACTACTTTGGGTTTGGAAAGCAAGTTAATTGTCGATGCCAGCACGTTCCTAGCGTTACCCGGAGTATGGATACTTGAAAAGCGCTCCCATGGATTTTGGCTAGTCGAGTTTAGGTCGATTGGGGTGAGAGAGTACTGTACTTTGTTTTGTTCCCTCGATAGCTTGAAGTTTAGAATATCCGAAAGAGTAATGTTTTCGACTTAAGGCTTTCGCTTTTTGATGATATCGATTATTTTCTTTCGCTTTTTTTAAGCCAGTCGATTTGACTTATCAGAAATATTTGGGCAATTTGTGTTCACACTGTTATTACTATTTAAGGATGAAGCGATATTTTATTGATGTTTAACTGGAGTGTTGAGTCTGTTCAAAATAAAGTTTTTGAACTCGTTTCTGATACGAAGAACCAGGTTACGATCATTTAACACCATTTCCCCTGAACTGTTAAATTTCACGTCGAATCTCGCATAATTATTTAAGATAAAGCGATATTCCGGTTACTCGGCCATATTGAATTTAAATACCACAGACTTGCGGCAGAGATGGTTAACAAACATGGATACTGCCTTTCCTACCTCGTTGCTCTGGATTTCTAGATTTTCTACACAACAGACCAAAACAAGAAAGTTATCAAGAGTAGCGATGTTGGCGTCAGATACTATCATCCAGAAAAGATAGGCAGATTTTAGAGTCTCAACCTGATTGAATTTGATGAAGTCGTGTTAGTTATCGTAAGGAACGTAGTCTAGGAGCTTCAGGAGCGTGAGAGTGTTAGTGTAGGAGAGCTGTTTGAACTCCCAGCAGATGTTTTCTGCCTCGAAATAACTGGTGATCTTGTAGAAAAGTTTTTAGAAGACTTTCCCACTCCAGTTTTTATTAGGTTGACCAACCAAGATTGTTTCATCTTTGATACTTTGGTTGTTATTATTTTTGTGGGATTGAGGAATATGTTCTTTACTGTGTTTACAGGATCTCGGCTCCGTGGACGTGTGTCCTTTGGAGATGCTCCTGGATTTCGGATTTATATGAGGACGGAAATTGAACTCTTTACTGATATCAGTAGTGGAACCTTTTTTGTTGCTGTGGAGATTACGGGTGCTAGAAGATGATGATAGCTGGTGGTTGTTGTGGAACTGGTCTTTGCTGGTCGAATGTTTAAGTGCCGAAGTGTTTATATCGAGTATTGTTTTGATGGATCTCTTACTTGGTAGTCTATCAGTCGAAGGATAGGAGATGAGGCCTTGGGTGGAAATCGTCTGTTGGTGGTCTTCGAGCATTTTGGATTCAATCATGAGGGTTACTTATTTCGGGTGGTGCGGATCGTTGGGTTGTTTTTTAGGCTGTTTCCTTGCAGGATTGGGCTGGGCTTGTTTGTCCTTGAGCAGCTGTCTTGATCCTGTTCTTAACATTTTTTGTGTATTTTTTTTTTAGTGTTATATTTTGTCTAGGTCTTTCTAAATTATTTTTATATTTCTTTGAAATGGTATATAAAAAATTATTAAATATTAAAGCTTAAAAAAATATTATGTATATTTTACTAACGACCATATTTCTGTTTTTCCTTATTTTTGAGGTAATATTATAATTATAATTATATAGTTATATATTAATAAATTGATTTTTTCCTCATCCCATTTGTTATGACAATTATTGCTAAATCATTAATAAATTACTACTAATAAAAAATAGTTATAATTATTTGGTTCTTTATATGTTTTGTTTTTTTTGTCTTAAAAAATTCAAATTCTCGACTCAGCTTTTGATGAGGCCTCTGCATTCTGGCTTTGCTTTGATTTGCTCACTATCTTTGCCTCTCCGTTCTTATACTCTCTCGACTTCAAAATTCTCTGAGATTCAGATCCGTTCATAAATCTTTCCTTTGACCTACTTGACAGTTTGGACTCATCGTAATATTCCTTCTGGGCTTTCTCGACCCGCTTTTTAGAATCCTCGCGCTGACCTCCGTATTAATAATTGAGTTCTCGCATCTTATAGGGAGAATATTATTTTTTCTTACGAGCTCTCTAGAGCTATTTTTCGAGTTTACGGTAGGATCTGTAGATTAGGCTGTTGATGTTGTTTGCGATTTCAAGACTCGAGGCCCCAGGGAATATGAGTCTCTGGTTTTAAGGTAAGGCCGACCTATTCGAAAGTAGGTCATTGAGTGATCGAACATAATATACTCTCAGTTTAGTCGTATCAATTTTTTCAATTTCAAGTATTTCTTCCCCATTCTCAACGATAATTCCTACATCACTCTAACCGAGTTCCAGCAATAACTTTGCCAAATGCGATGGACTATCATATTCAATGCATTTTGCTCTTCGTCCGTTGAATTTCTCAATCATACTCTTGATGTGTATGTTTTTACTCTTGGAAAGGTATACGCGAACCATCTGCTTGGTACTTTTTAAGGCCAGCGTCATCGAATATCCGAACGTTTCTTACTCAGCCTTGCTAATGCGGTTCATCTCCATTTCAATTCTTTGTTGACCGACATCATCGTTCTTTATGGCCAATAATTTCATAATAAGATTAACTTACTCTTAATTGTCGACCAACATACTAATGCTTTTGGGCAAGGTCATAATAGAGGAAGAGGAGTCGCATATGAATCTGGCCAATGGATACTTGGCTGCGAGTGCGTCAGCATAGCTGATTGAATGGTGGTCCAAATACACCACATTTGGATTCCGGGAATATTTTTCTAAATACTCATTAAGATCATGTTCCCCTTCATACAATAGTACCATAATAGCATTTTATTATTGGTTGATCAAATCTTTGATTTTCGATTTATCTTTGGGCAGAAGTAGACTTAATATTTCCCCATTCAGAATATTTGTGATTTTCTTAATTGCGTTGTCGAGTTTAGTCTTAGATTCGATTTTCAGCTCGTTTTCCCGCTCGACCCTGATTTTATGTCTTTTGAACTCTTAGGCAATACTTGAGGTTTTTCTCAACAAGTGACGTCCGGATTTTGACCTGCTTTTCTCCCCGTTTCTCTGGAAGGTTATTAGATTTTCAGAGCGTTGCGACATTGATTGGCTTGCATTGTTGTCACCCTATCCTTCTTTCCCATCCTTGGATAAGGTTTTGTGTTCCTCCATCTGTAACAGAAAATGGTCGAGAGTCTCCATAGGCTAGTTGTGATTCTCTTAGACAACCAGATCGGGACTATTTGGATTGTCTAATAAAACCTTCATAATATTTTGAAAATATTAAAGAAACTATTCGTTGCTCTGCGTGAATGTGTGCTTAGTTTTGGCTATCCCTTCATTTTCCTCACCGATCTTAATAAACATAGTGTTTGGAGAGCTGACTATTATTAAATTCGTTTAATCGATGCTTGATAGCTTTGTTGGAATCACTTTGCTTACATCCTCCGAAAGTTTGGCTAAAGTAAGTTTTGCCGCACGATTAGTTGTGTCGTCGTAAATAAACCTCACTTTCTCGTATTCTGCGAACTTCAAGACCAAGTTAAGTTTCATATTTCGCAACAGAGATTTATTGCTTGCACTTTTTTCGGAAGGACTTCGTTGTAACTTTGTGCCAACAGGACTTCGTTCTGCTAGCATAAACTCGGAGTTTATCTTTTGAACCGAGTCGAACTTTTGGGAAACGTTATTCGGGTAGTTGTTCATGTATTCTCCGAAGCACACCATATCACCGCCACTAGTAATTCCTGTCGGGTTGGGTCCACTGGTATGCTTTGAATCAAGCAGACTCGCCGACGAGGTTGGATAGGTTTTGAAAGGTTGAATCTTAAAATATTTTAGGACTTAAATGATATCAGGTTCGTCCTCATCCAAACAAACGACATCTAATTTGCGGTATCTGCCTTTGATGGCGTTGATGGCTTTTTTGAAGGAGTTTATGTCGGAATATTCCATGCACTGTACATTTTTGCTATTTAGCAGAATATCTTGCAAGATGTTTTCAGCCTGAATGCTACCAGCCTTGAACAATACATATTTTACCTGACAATTTCTTTCAATAACCTTGATCCTCTCCACCACGTTGTCCATTTCATGGTACTTGACATGCAGACTGTCAAAGAATTACTCTTCTCTGCACACCTTTATGAGTTTAAGTCTTGGATTGTTGGAGAGCAGATCTGATGGCAGGAGTTTCTAATCACCTTTATCACAAAAAAGAACCATCAATTTAAAGGGTTCGTTATTTGCAACCTCAGTTATTTATTCGATTGTCATGTAATTCACAAAGGATTTCTCAGGTTTTTTCAATGTCGTTAAATAATAAAACCCAAATTCGTTAAACTGTTCAAATACTTTGTATGTGAACATTTTTATGAGCATCTTTTGTTTCTTCTCCCCTGCTTCGTCGGTCGCTTTGTAAAATTGTCCTTTTTAGTTAATCCAAGGTTTTGTAGGATCAGCCACTTTGACAAACTAGTGATATGTGTATTGCTGTTTGATCTGATCTATTGCGTTCGTATCGGAGCTCGAATAAAGGATATAAGCATTATCCACATTATTAGTTTTGAGCTACTAAGCCAGATGCGAGGTATCTATGTATGATTTGGAGGGAATTTTTGAATAATTCTGCACATGGTATTGAGAATGATGGCTGCTTCCTTATTTGTAGTAGACCATAGAGTTGCAAGGAATAATTCTGCTGACCCCTCCTGAAGTCTTCAATACGTAAGCTAATTGGCCGTTGGGTAGCGATTTTAACTTTCTCGACAATTCTTCTCTTGAAGCGTAAGGGAACTTGAAGTAGTTTTGAAGTTCAAATAAACGCAAATAGTCAATTTGATCGGGTGTGTAAAAGAGTACTGGAGCCAACAGTCCAAATCTTTCTGTGCCTACTAGAGTGATGTATTAATAAATTGATTTTTCTATATTTTTAGGATCCCGGTCAGCATAAAGCCAAGTTCTGCTACCAAAATTATCAAAAAATTGTCTTTCACTAATTCCTTCCTTGCCCAGCACTATGATCCCGGTGTTAGAGTACAAGAATGGCAAGTATCTTACAGTTTTAAGATCTTTGCTTTCGACGACTACGATGCTGTAAATTGATGGGTCAATGGTATGAGTGAGTGTTTCTCTGACTTCTTTAGTATTGTTATATCTAATGAAATCGCAATTGTGAGATTGCCTAAATGTGTCTTTGAGGTAGGTGCTCGGCAGATACAGTTTAAGCCGTTTGGAGGCAGCCAGTCCTGAAGGCACCCCTGGCATTCTATAAGGCAGAGACATTGGTTTGTACTCCCATCCGAGGTTAAACACTATGCTTGCTTAAGTCAGGACATCAGGATCCGTTACTAGGTATGCTCTGCTTCTCCTGTAAGTTTCCTGGAGACTTTGAGCGGTCGGCAATAGTTCCCGATGCTGTTCCGTCAGCAAAATCATCACCTTATCACACGATGTGTATTCACGACTCAGTCTGTCGCTCATGTCTCGGGCCGTACTGACTGGAATGCTGGTGAAGTGGATGCTTGAAGTAGGAGAATTATTTTTACGAATATATTAATTAATCCTCTCACCTTCCAGAGTATTACTATAAAGAATTAGTATCCTCGGATCAACTTATTGGATAATCTCTTCAAAGTAGGGTTTTTTTACTTGGTAGGAACTTTCCTCGTTAGCATATAAAATACGTACGCTATTATCAGGATAACAGTTGAAAAAATCGAAAACACAACGAGGCTCTTCCTTAAGGAGAAGTGATTTGGCAACAAATCCAGTAGGTACAACAAATTTCTGAATAGCACCAAAAGATTCACTACGATATTCAATCTTCTCAGAAATACTGCGACCCCATCCTTGATCTGGCCCCAAAGCTTTATCAGGCTTTTCTGCCACAAATTCGAGAGATTTTGTTGGTTTATATTCTTGTTTTATGGTGAACTTTGGAACTCCGGACTGAAGAAAACTAGGATCATTATGCCTCTGAGATAAAAAGATAGGTATCTCAAGTTTTTTATCTTCAGGAGTGGAGACGTAGTTTTGAGTTTCGGTCTCGTAGCTGAGAGGTTGTATTGGAGCCACGTCAATCTCAACGATGGTGGGAGGAGCAATGGCTAGTTTAACTTGAATTTTTTCAGGCCTCATTATTATGTCTTCCTCAGGTTAATATATAATCAGGAGGTTTTTAGGAATGTTTTGCATGAAATAAAATATCGTTTCCTCTGATTCGTCGATGAACATTCGACTACCTCCTGCTTTTTGAAGTTTCAGTTCTGATTCTTGCATGTTGTTAAGGTAGACGATCATCATATTTTTTTATTTGTCCAGAGACTGAATACGTTACAAAGTATTGGTGATTGCGGGCAACTATTGGCTGGCCGAGTCCGTCAAGAATATCACTTGGTCTTCCCCTCCTTTACGCATAATATTGCTTGCCGCGTCATCAAGCCTCAAATATTTATAGGCAGTGAGTGAATCATTTTTCCTCATCAGTTCCTATATTTTGTTAGAGAGGAAATTGAGCTGTGGGTTATTCGAATTAATATAAACAGCAACAGCCTCCGATATCTCCGATGCTCTTTTATATCTGTTGTTCGGAAGATTTTTGAAGTAAGTGACTATTTCGTAAGGTTCGTCGGTGGACATAACTTTTGTTTTTGTGCGAGTAATTTATCTTATAAAGTTTTAGTTATTGACTAATTTGACTCCTTTAAACTTCTAATATTCTTGTTCTTGCAGCCGATTGTCACCAACAACCAGGGACTGATTGATGTTGTTGTTCTGCAGCATTGCCTTGAGTTCTTCTTCAGAAGAATATAAATAGAACCTCAACCCTTAATTTTTCGCAGCGAGCTTTCGGATTTATTATTCATTATATTTACCTTTCATAATATAGACGTTTACGATTTCGGAAGAGTACATCGAGCGTAACGAAGCTGAACTATTTCTCAAATTATATCTCAAAACAGTCAAAAAAGTGTTGAGTTCGTGGATGTCTTGCGCCACGAAAGACGCCGATGGCTTTTCTGTACTTTTCCTTCTCCTCTGTTCTCGATTTAAGATGATTCTTTTGACATTCGGGTAACCTGACAGCTATGATTAATATGTAACATCTTGGTCGTGGTCAATTATCAGGAATATGGATTGAGTAGTATTCTCGTTCAGAATGGTCCCGAGGGCTTCAGGAGTATCAAATATCTTAATTGATACATTGTTGGGTAGTTTAGATTTCCATCTTTTGAGCTCTTCCATATCTACATCGACCGTACTACTGACCACCAGCATGACTTCTTTGGAATCTTTGAGGTGATGAGGACTTATCATCTGAAGGTTCCGGCGTTGATAGTTGAGAAGGTAGTTTTAGATTTCGTATTTATCGTCAGAGGCGAAAACAATATCTCCTGCTTGGTGAGGACTCCTAAAGTTTGGTGATTCGATTACAAATTGAATGTTGTTTGATGTGCCTTGAATCAAATTACTATACTTTTAATAGTCAGAGTATGAGTTTACCAAAACCCAGATCGGATCTGTAGGAAATCTAGATCTATAATTTGAGATGCTGTCGAGCAGAGAATTCTAACCTGAGAATGTGTGATAGTCATATAAACCTTCGGATCTGTGGCGGCCTAAGAAATAGTCCCATCGATTATTGTTTTAATCTAATAAAATCATTGGAATTCTTGAAACTGTTTCTTAGGGAATCCGAACAAGGTTAATGGCTTTCACCCACTCCGCTGCTTATTGAAGCTCTTGACATATTGTGATAGTTTTCGGGTGTTTTAAAAATATGCTGGCTCTATCATTGTTAGAAACGAAAATTGTTCTGACGTCCTTGTTGGATGGAAAAATTAAATTTCCAACTTTGCTTTGGAGTTCTGGGTCCTATCGAATAGTGTTATCCACAACGACATATATCTTATCTTCTGGCTGTGATCTCATATTTTGCAATATGTTATCGATTGAGGATAGATTATTCGAATCATACAAGTAGTAGATACACCTTTTGGCTATCTCGTTGTAGCTTACAGCTGCCTCCAACATATTTTTGAGACCCATCGATTCCGAATCGAGCAGAAGATGAACATTGCGATTTGAATTAAGGAATACCTGTTCCTCTGAAAAATCCCTGCCAATAATGTATCTCTCAATATCTGCCCAACTATTGGTCACAAGCTTAAATCGAGTGTACTCTGGACGAGTCACCAGTTGTTCTAGGCCAGACTTAGGTTTATTGTTATAATACAAGATATCAAATCTCTGCCTTTGTTCGTACTGTGCCAATTTCATTGTCCAATCGATATATTGATCATCAATAATCAGAAATTGTAAAGGTTATTACCACTTGTCCATGTCTCGAATTTCTTCGGTCGACGAGAAAAACTTAACATCAATATTTTTGCCAAAGTGATTGATAAGGCGAGATTCAAGTATATTTGTATTATATGATTATTTTTCCGAAAGAGGGATTCTTACATTGACTGTCGGTTTGGTCGAGTCATAGTTGGGGACCACAACCTCTTCCGCTTGGGTTTCCATTCTTAAGTGGTGCATTGGGAGCCTGGCGACATCGCTGTATTGCAGACCCGTATAGTCCTCTCTATCCTTATCAATCAGGCGTATAAAGTTTTGGAGGTCCTCCACAGTGCCTGTTCTGAGGATTTGTGGATTTTTATAGTTCTTATCTGTGTTCACAATAATATAAGTGTTCCTGATCCCTTTGATGATCCTGAATGCCTCGGTGAAGTCAGTATCATCTAAGACTAACAATAAACACTCATCGACTTTTACTCCATTTACTATATATTTGAGTTGCTCAGCGTGATTGTATCGCAGTAGTTCCAGTTTCTTTTTATTATTGTTGACCTCATTCTCAACCATTGATCCCAATTAGCCTCGGCTGGATTTCATGGCTATCTTGATTTTACGACCAGAGAGTCCTTTGGCTGGATGGAAGAATATGTTCCTGTCTGCGAAAAGCTATTGCAGAATATTGCCACCACCTACCATCGCGGACTCCTATCCAATAATCTAGGCAGGAGAGCTTACAAGGGCACTGACTTTGGAAGGAGACTGTTTAAAAGAAGTCGGCGTATTGGGGCCTAGATAAGTGGAGGTAAGTGGCCGAAAGCCGCTGTTCAGAGACAGAGTTTCGTCAAACTTAGGCTTCAGTAAAATTTTTAAATTGTCTAAATTAATATCGGCACCGCTTGTTCCCATCCATCTCTCGATTACATCGCTTATTTCCTCGTATTTGTCCTCCGTCAGAATGAGTAGACCAAAATAATTAGGGTTAGAGTGCAAAGTTGCAAGTTCAAGTTCCAATTTATCAGAATTGTTAAAAATGATTAATTCCGAATGAAAGTTAAGGTTTTACAGTTCGTGAAATTATCTTTGGATGTCCTCGTCATCCTCAGAAGCAATTATCAGTAATTCTGCAGCTTTGATTATTTTTTCTCTTTAGTTTTGGTAGGTGGGAGAATCGACGCTTAATGATTTGACCAAATTTTATAAGCTTTTGGCATTATCGATCATGATGAGGTACCAAGTTTACTTCTGGTCGCTCTCCACCATCTCTTTAATCGCATCAACTTCTTTGGCTTACTGCTCTTTATTTGAGCTCAAAATTAGGTTTACTTCTTCCATCGTATATAGCTCATTGAGGAGCTTGGCTTCGTGAGTTTGAACCTATTATGTACCAGCAGCGGGATCCACTATCATGGTTTTCAGCTTTCTGGTAGTCATTTTTCTAGTCCTTCGCTTGGAAATATCTGCTGTGAGGATATCTGCTAACGTATTATACTTTACGAAGTTGGTTTTTCTGAATCTTTTGCTCCTGGCAATTGCTTTGCCATATCGCTCCAAGTCAGGCAGTGAGTCATGGTAGAAAACATTGAGGATCGTATTGGTGTTGTACCTGTAAAAATACTTTGATTGAATTCGATTTTCCACTGCATCCAACATATATTTTTCGCTGTAATTAGTGTAGCAATTTTTAATATCGTTGAGCAGGAATGGGAAATCTTCGTTGTCCTCTAAGGCTTTGAGGCGAGAATCCTTGATTTCCAGTTTTTCGGCCTGGCCTGGAAATCTACACTGAATGTAGATCCGTAGATTTATGAGTCGCGGTTAATTTTGTAAGAATCTGCTGGCCCACGAGGCGTCGTGGTAGGGCAGGACAATCATGCTAATTGGTTAGTTTTCGAGTCGGAGCTTGGTGATATCCGTTACGTTTTTGAAGGTGTCGATGCGGGCCAAGTACTTATACTGTTCCAACAAAGCTCTGGACAAATTATCAGCCTCATGATTGTTATTAATTTACTCTTTAATCCTCACGTGAATGATGCATTTCGGTTTGGATTGTGAGTCCATGTTGATTTCAATATTTCGCTCCATCTGTGTTTTGAGCGTGGACTATTTGAGCTGAGTTTGGCTGCCTAATTGACTTGACTGAATGTGCATTTTAGAGGAGATGCGAATTGTGTAAAAATATATAAAAAAAGTACTTTAGGAGAATACGGGGGACTGTAGAAGCTCATATGGAATGTAGATCTTGGAAGAGTTCTTTTGAAAA
>JAHDVE020011273.1:0-77035 GCA_022606495.2 Halesus radiatus | reverse complement strand
TAAAGTATGACTCTGTGCTTACTATATTTAAATTATTTTATCCAATAAGAACACCTAAAGTATGACTCTGTGCTTACTATATTTAAATTATTTTATCCAATAAGAACACCTAAAGTATGACTCTGTGCTTACTATATTTAAATTATTTTATCCAATAAGAACACCTAAAGTATGACTCTGTGCTTACTATATTTAAATTATTTTATCCAATAAGAACACCTAAAGTATGACTCTGTGCTTACTATATTTAAATTATTTTATCCAATAAGAACACCTAAAGTATGACTCTGTGCTTACTGTATTTACAGGTATATTGAAATCATTTTTTTCTTTGTGCGTTAAATTTTTTAAAATAATTTTCTTGTTACGGGCCTTTGTGCAATATAAAGAATACGTGTTTTTGGTTCGTAATTTGATTACTCACTATTTCGCGATTATTTAATAATATTTTCATAACCTTGTGCAATAACTTGATCACCTACCTCTTTGCAGTATTTATATGTCAAATGAAAAAATATTGTTGTAACAGAAGTGTTATCAATGGCTTTTGATAAGAATGACATAGTAAAACGCTAATCCTTGAGGTGATTTTTCACAAAAACGGAGCTACATATATCGTCCAAGTATTATTATTATTATTAACAGTTTTGTAATTCACTTTGTAAATCGGTGATTTTTAAGCGTGCTCTTTGTCGTTGTTCAATAATCTCACAATCTAGTGAAAGAAGTTTTGTGTAATTTGTGCAGTTTTAGGCCAGGCCTCCACTTAAGACAGTCTAGGCACACGCGTAAAAATAGATTAAAACTTTTGTACTCTTTATTTTTGATTTAAAGTATATATTTTAAAACAAAATCCAATTTATTTATATGATCTAACGCCAAAGCTATTCCACGCTTCTGAGATAATCGCTAGTGGTCGTCCAAGACAAAAAACAGGTCGCACTGAGACCTCAATACGGTCAAACAATTGTGCATCTTACTAAGAATATTGGTTCGATTTGTGTATCATAATAATAAATAAAATAAAATCGTTTTCACGGATGCTTTTAAAAATGTGTACTGTTTGAAGTGTTCACCCCACTGACGCCTGTGACAACAAAGGAGGATACTAAGATAAGAACTTTTCAATTTTTCCATTGTATTTAACCAAATATATTTTTATCGTATTTCAGTCGGATTAATCAATACACGAATAAGTGTTTAAACGCTCCTGTTTATTTAATCCAGTAGTTTAACCCTTAAATGCATGTTTTTTCCAAATTCAAAAGTAAAAATATTTTTATACTAAAATTAAGTTAAAAATGAAGGGAAAAATAATTAAAAATATATGTAAGATTATTTATAGATTTTATTCATAAAAAATGGCTTGATGCAGGTATGCAAAATCATGCATTAGGCGAACAAAATATACGGTAATTAAAAACACATACAAAAAATTAACAGTGGAAATTTTTAAAACAATTATTCCTCTCATTAAAGCATAGGACGAGACCACATTTTTCACAAATTGTGAAATTCCACCGCATTTCGGCATTTTCCATCTGTTCCTCTGGTCTATATGGGCCAGTGTCCTGAAGTATCAGTCCTCACCTCCTTTGGTGGTATATATTGCGATGGTCCACGTTTTCGTTTAAATTATTCTATGGTGCTGCTGATGGCTCGGCGTATTGTTACACTTACGCAACACTATGCATTGGAGTTCATTTATGGCATGTATACTGAGTTATAAGCGCTTAAATAAATTGTTGGAGATATGCAACAGAATGCATTTAAGGGTTAAGTAGTTTCTCTTTCTACGAAATTGCTGAAAAGTGTTGTGATCACTATTTTGCTTCGGGCGAGAAGTAAACGGCGGAGGCATCATTATTGGTACATCCAATAACACGTCAAGGATTATTGAAATGGAAGTTTTTAAATTAGGGTCACTATACTTCTTTAATTGATTATCATAAAGAGCTGGTATCTTTTCAAATAACTACACAACTACATAGTAACTTGGTATTAATTACTGTTAATATTCGTCCATCATCAATCACCTCGGGTAGATTCATTGTCAGACATTTTAAATAGAGATTAAAATAAGACTGCTTCAGAACTGACGGCCCCCATGGGGTAAGGCTCTCGAATACGAATACGAAGGTCGCGGGTTCAAATCCCGGCGTGCGCAAGTAAATTTTATTTAATTAATTTCTGTTGTTTCACAATTAATTAATTTAAAAATAATATATAGTATATTTGCGCACGTTCTAGAGTGGAAGATAGTCTCAGTATCGCCATGGTGAAAGACCACCATTCAGAATTGAAACATTGCTTGAAATAGCTTTTAGCCATGTTCGGTTTCCAGATCTGAATAGCCAGGCATTTCCCCACCTCCCTCTTCCCCTTCTTCTTCCCCTCCCCAATACCTTTAGCCTCATAACATTCCCCAATTGGCAATGCCATAGTCTCACTGGCTCCAGACGGTTGGGGGCAGTTGGGACTCTTGTGCGGTATTCATTTAAAAAAAAAAACAATTCAAATAAGTTCAAGGAAATGTTAAGACCCCGTCGAGATTCAATGGTGCAGCCTCTGGTTCTAGAGCCAGGTAGCTTCCGTCTCTACTACGGGGGTAAACACTTAACAAGTCATCTTTAACAATCATAACATAATGGATCATATCATTCTTTACGTTTATTTTTTTTTTATCTCACCCACTCATTACCACATAGGGCTGATATTGAAGAGCGTCAGCTCATTAGGGTATTTAAACAAAGTATGGACAACATTGGAAATCTGTGGAAGATTTATGGTTAATATTTCTGGTTCTAAGAATCGCACAAAAAATCAGTGCTTTTAATACTTTCATTCATAATTATTGATTGTAAAAACGCAGTCGACCAGCACATTCTGAAACGTTTCAAACTGGCTAAAACGTCATTACGGTGCAAATAACGCCACCGGCTGGTAAGACGGCTGTTACCGACGTCGGTCGACGTGACGTCAACGACGCCATATTCACGAACAAAAACGAAAACGTCATTTTGACGGCATATTAAAAATCGTACATTTATATCGTTATAGAAAATTTATTCATAAACATAAAAATTAAATTATAATGCCGCAATATTAGCGTAATTGTTTTCTTAAGTTTTGCGGACAATAAAAAAATGTGAAAATACGCTGTTACACGCATTTTTCAATTAAGTTCCATTTACTTCCCAGTAAGTTTAGCTAGCAGACAGTATCCAAACACCATTTTCCTCGTTTCAGCAACATCTGTTGTATTAACATGAATACCGTCAACATTTGCACAAGGTAATTGCCGCCATGTTGTCGTGAGCGTCTCCAGAAGATTGATGTCCACTGTCCACTATAATATGTTGTACTTGTCAAATGACCAATGAGCTGCCGAGGGTGACGCCCGATGACCAGTGGCCAATCGCATTAGTGATTCTAGCCTGAAAGCCTTTCCGGTTCCGTTTATCTATTCCAGCGGATGCGGGGATATCTACTGTCAAAACATTTACCCGCAAATATTGACGTTCCCCCTAATGGCCGTCTCTGCTACTGTTCACTAGCCGCTGTCCACTGCCCGGACACGGACGTCCCGATTCCGTAATTTTAGAAAGCCATGTCAACTGTGAAGTGTTAATATACTTCACTTCAGCTTTCTGCTTCTATTCGGAATCAGTGAATGGTTGTCTACGTTTAAGCGTCAGCGTGTGATATAACTCTATTAACAGAAGACTGAATGCAATAGTCGCTAATAAAAAGTACTCCAAGTTGAAGCACTGATACCAACATATAAAAAAATTCTAAAAAAATTAGTTACCTTTTTGATTATACTTCAATACATATCAATGACACGTCACACATAATACTTCACTCACAGTATCACGTCTTCAAACCTACCCTACACTCCACATTATAAAATAAAATACACAGCACCTTTATTATACTTAAAAGAAAACGTATGACCTAAAATGGCAGTGTATAATATATAGATATAAATAAATCTATGTAGAATCACCTCATGAAGTTACCGTACTTTATTACCTCAAGACACCTTATATAAATATAAGATACTAGCTCATGTGTACCCAGCTTTGCTCGGGTAGAATAATTGATTTGACAGCGAAAGTAACTATCTCCAAGTTTCATTTGAATATTTTATTTCATTCCAAACGTTTATTTTATCAAAATATATCTAAATCATAAAGTTCTTAAGAAGGTACCTACTCGTGTTTTCAATTTTGAAAATATTCTACACAAAAAAACCTTCTTCTTTTGAATATGTAATCTGTGGCTAACCAGAGTATTATATCTATGGGCTAACCTAAATAAAACACGACGGGTTCAATGTTTTTCATACTAATTTTAAAACGTTATAGCAACAGTTTTACATATTGTATTTCATTCAAACTACTTTCTAAACCTTCCCGGCACTTATAAAAACAAACTGTACTATTTTCAGCGAAACCGGTCCAGTGATTTTCGAGAACATCGAGGACAAACAAACATTGATTTTTATATATATAAATTATCTTGAAATCTAGTACTGTTGAAGTGTGTTTCCCAATGGATTCGCTGTTGATATTTTGAAATATTAATTATTAAATTAATGTAATTCAAAAACTCTTTGCATTTTTATAGGCTGTGTCTCGTCTCTGTGAATCGTAATATGCACCAAGTAAATAATAATGTATTTTAAAAAAATACATACGTATACATGTGTATGCTTCCTTATCTTTAAATTGGTTTCTGTATTTTAGACAACTTTAAATTTTGTGGTAAATTGATATGTATCCGAAAGGATAAATAATCTGCCATTTAAAAATTAATTTCTCTTTGTAATTTTGATAGCTGTTCTTAATTAAAATAAACGATAGATAGGCATCTTCAAACAATTATTTGTGTATTATCTAGTGGGCCGACCTTTTCTCATCTCAAATACGTTTAACAATTCTCTCTTCAACTCGCTTAGCCACAATCTATCTTTGTGGAAATTGTATAATACATTACCCGATCATCTAATCAGTAGTTGATTATCTTTCAGGCCAAATACCACTCGGTTAACTCTGGAAATGCGTCCTTGTATATTGTGTTTGCCTATTGTAGATGGGAGTCTTGGAATTTGAATTCTTTCACTAGATAATCCTTCCGGTAATATAGACATACGTAAAGTATTCAACTAAAGCTTAAATGACGTATGACGATTAAATTTAACGTGTCTCGTAATAATTTCCTGCGTAGGAATAGGTGGAACATTTTTCAAACAAGGATAAATTTTTTTAATTGTTGCAAAAATTCAATATACAATTTTAAACAAACACGCGTAGTTCCGTCTACGAATCGCAGCACCGCACGCGCCACACCGATCGCCGTACTATAGCGTGTCAAAAGCAAGAACTAATTATGCAAAATAATCCACATGTTATATTCAAATGATGACTGTATTCTGCACTAAATAGGCACATGTAAGCGCAATGCCCTCGTTTGTGTTTTTGTCGAAAAAGGCCTTGCTTTTCGGTAAAAATCACAAATGTAGCAATCAGTACCATCTGTTGGTACGAGATTTAATTAGTAAAACTTTACTCATGAAATAATTATCTCTTTTTTTTGAAGAAATACAAACATTCCCAGGTTACGAATAATCTGAAAATATTTGAAAATCTTCTACAACCATCGGTAGATGTTTCTTGTGTTGGAGGACTTTGACCAGACAAGGAATTGAACTCACGATGCCTGGGTGGGACCCAGACGCGATGCCAACTCAGCCACTGGTCGGTATTATATTGGCTTTCTTTTGTGCATTTTTACGGACGAAAAAATATGGAAATTATATATATCTAGTTATTGACTTGTAATATGCACAAATGAGGCGGTTTTTTGTATATTTGATGCGGTAGGTAATCTAAACCGACTTCGGCTAAAGCCAGCAGCTTCCATTCTTAGCGAAAACTTACCACGTCTATGTAAACCAAGTCTATGTAAACCACGTCTGTGGTAAGTTTTTAAAATACCAATTACTTCGCTGTTTTCCTACTGCCTACCCTGAATTAAAACTCTTTGCACGCCACTGCTTACCCGCTAAACATTTGGCCTTTTTGTGGTTATGAGTTGCAGAAAAGATAAACTGGTTGATATATTTACTTAACCCCCTTGTACCGCACGTACATTTGAAAATACATAGATTTCAGAATGTTTTCCTCCATATGTACAGCGACCAAAAATTGACGATGTTCGTTTTCCGATTGCTTGCATTATTGGCTTTGTGAGCTAATATTTTCGTTGAATTTTAGCTACTCGTTCAGCTGGTAGCCATGTTTATATTTGAAAGATGATTTTTGTGTTTAATATTAACTTCTACAACCTTAAAAAAATACACACATATATATACCAGTATATATGACATTTAATTTCTTTTCATGGTATGTTATTGTTGTTTAATTTTATTGTGTAATATTTTTTTGTATTACAATAATGTTGTGATTTTGGCATACAGTGTATGATTTGGCATTTTAAGATAAACACGTCCTTAAAGACCTAGGTAATGTTATTTCAAATGAAGTAGCAAAAACTACTAAATTATTGAATTAGAAAGTACACCAAAAATTCATGAAATAATTCTACTAGATATTAAATATGTTTTATTACTACCAGTTTTAATTCCGGCCTGAAATTGTTGAAGTGCATTTTTCTTGAAAAATACGTAAACTATTTCATCGTTATATCTGAAGCCTGGGAGTCGAAAAGTCTTATGTTACATACATACATCTTCTTCCCCTTGTCCTGTTTGAATTGGGGACCCGTTGTATCGACAAGGCGCCTCCAGGCGTCCGCGCTCTTCGCGCAGCTTCTGGAGTTGCTTCCCCCACCTGTTTCTGGTGCGACCCACTGGACGTCTTTCCTCTGTAATAGCACTCAGAATTTTTCGCGGAATTCTATCCTCTGGCATTCTTAATACGTGCCCAAGATCGTTTAAATGTCATTTATAAAGTGTTGAAATCAGTTTTTTTTTAATTAGTACAGATCACACTTTTAACTATTATCTCTCCTGTTTAATGGGTTGTGATTACTGTTTGAAGATAATAAAAATAAAACTGAGTTGTTTTCTTTATATCTGCCGTTAATTTTTTTGTCAATGTTTTTTTACCACTTTAATATTATCATTAATGTGATGTATCTTCAACAAAATGTCGAATATTATTTGAGTTGTGTTTTTTTTCATTTAAATTGTACCTTTTTCTTTTTTCTCTCCTAAAATATTATTTTTTAATATTTTGAATTTTTTAAAGGCTCGTGATGTGATATTAGCTGGGCAATAAATAATTAAATTTGGAAAATTAATATGGTGGAACTATTTTTTCATTACTATTGTAACACCACGCTACTCACTTTGTCTTTGAATTAAGTTCTACATAGTTAAAAAATTACGCATTCGAGTTTAACAGTTCGCTTTAAAAAATAAGTTAAAACAACTAAACTCGATAATTTTACGTTTTTTTAATCAATATTTTAGTATTTGAAAAGTTTTTTTTATATAAAGATTTTATTTCATTTTGATTTAAGATCTAATAAATGGGTATTTTGAAGAACACATTTCAGAAATACAAAAAATCACCTTTCCATGTAAACTTTTTCCTTGCAAAGCGTTAAAGTTCTGGAAGTGGACTTTAGGAAGTTCGTTGACATCATCAGTCTGTGCCTGCTGGGCTAATTAGTGGAATAATCTCGAATTTCTAAGTGGGCCAAGCCTGTCAAACGCTTACGAATCTTATATACTCTGTATCAGGGGTACCCAAATGATCGATCGTGATCGACCGGTCGATTGCAAGAGGTTTCAAAGTGGATCGCCATCATTATTTCGTATCTAAAAATAAGTGCTTTTGTAAACCCTTAAAAACGATGAAAATTAATAAATACAAATTTTTGATAGTAACTTGTAGAAAAAGTCAACAGATATCCATATAAATAAAAATCGGATAGGTATATCCGAGACACTATCTAAAGATTGCAAATAAATTCGGGTAGAATCTTGTAGTGTAGTGATAAAAAGGTAACAGCCAAAAATATGTCGAAATTAATTCATTGACGATGATATTTACAGTATGATAGAGAAAAGGATGACGGGATTAGGGTACCCGTAGCTCAGTGAATTGGAATGCAAAGTCCCCAATAGACCGTGAGGTCCTGGCTTCGAGTCCCAGCTGCCACCATTACCTTTTTTTTCTTTTTTTCTCTCTTTTCGGTTTCATGTTTCTTTATAGAGTTGTTAATGTTATTTCAATGATTCAAAATAAATGGAATATTGGTAGCAGATGTTACAATTTCCCCATATATACGAATAATACTGTTATGGTTCTATTTACCTCCTGTTTATTTTGATCTTACATTTTTTTATAACTCTTGTGAAAATAAAACGATTTTTTTTATAACTATTATTATTTTGGAATATCTAAATAATAACGTTTTTTTTTAACAAATTTTAAAATTAAAACGGAGTTCTATGAATTCAACTTGAATAAAATATATAAAATAAAATGATTTGACTATATTATTTTTAATTCAACAAAATATTTTTAGTGAGTGGTCCGATACATCAACATAAGTATCAGAACATTTTCCACTCTGTTTTACAGAATACAAAAGGGTATCACGACAAATATTTTATATATTTATTTATTTATTTATTCACACCTAGAAGGCTTTTACATGTTGATACATTTATCACATAGTTTTACAAGGGAATACAATAATGTACACATAAAATAATAAATAGGTGTAAAAGAAGTAAGTAGATACGATATAACAGTATGTAGTTACAGCGTAATTATCACAATGAATAATAGTTTATCCTGCGGTTACATTATAACAGCAGGTTGTATAAAAGAGTATAAGAAGTAGTTTAGTGCATAATATAATAACATAAGTATAAAAGAAATGAGAAGGTAGATACTATGTAAGTAGCTAGTTTCAGCGCAATAGGTGGGTAATAAAGGCAGTAGATTTATAATTACTATGACGTTGTAAAGTATGTATATGTAATGTATCAGAATGCTTCGATAATATTTATTGATTTTACCTTGGACCAATAAAATGCCTAAGGTAATTTTGTATGATTATTATATCATATAAATATCATTAATCATTTTTGTGTTTAATTCGTAGTCCATTTAATTTTTCAAAAATTTAACTCAAATCAAATTTAATAATGTTATTATCAGGTTCTGCGAGTATTTTTAGGTTTTATTATTGTGACAGTTGTTTCGGCGTTCAGTGCCATTTCCAAACTGCGGTTAATCCACATTGTGACGACTTATTTTTTAAATTTTATTCACTCCCACTCCATTCTAATTTGGACGGGTTCTTAAAAATGATGATTTATTATCGGTAAAAACGATTTAGTTGGAAAAAAATTTAAATTCTATATTCTGTGAGGTTTTTACATTTTTAATGTGTTTCGCCGTATTTAAATGATAATGTTTTCTTAATTGATTTATTTATATGTGTTATATTTAAAAAAATAAAAAATTATAACAAAAAAAATATATTTAAAAGTAATTATTTTATATATAGCCACCTTTAGTTGCCATCAAAGTTAGATGTGTCAAGATGTATTGAGTTGTCGATCGCTTGACTCATAATAATCTGAAAGTCAATCTTCACGAGTATGAACACTTGAGCATCCCTGATCTACATCAATATGGCTTCAAAACAACATAAGTGGATTTAGTACACTGTACTACGGTATCTACGCTTATGACAAATTAGGGACAGACCGCTGTGTTTCAAGATTTTGCTCAGAGGGCGAATAGTATCTCATTTACTGCCAATTAGCACTTCAGAAGGCTGATAAATGATAAGCAAACATTGACCAAACTATTTATTGTTAATTCAATATCTGTGTTCACGCCAAACTTTGGGGAAATCTCCCAAGAAACTACTCCACGAATCCGAGAGATGTTTGTATATCTGCCATTTGCTTTACTTGTCACGATCAATAAAAAGCACTAAAATACATCATTCGGATATTTTATTCATGTTCTGTCAACATATGTGTATTTTTTAAGACAAACAACAATGTTGCATTCCAATTAGCTATCAATTCAAGTCATTTTGGATTGTTAATTTTAATAAGTTTAACAAAGATCGCAAGGCAAATATTTAAATAAAAATATAGAAACAAAATATATATATATGTAAACAAAAGGAAAATAACATAAATAACTGTACAGGCTAGAAAGATACAGGTACAATAGAAATACACAACATTTTACAAGGGAGAAATATACCTACATCAGAATCTGCAAAGTTAAATCTCATCTAAGACCCCATGTTAAAAAAATTTCAATCTGGAAATTCGAGAAGGATGCAAGGCTGATGTAAGCGTAATTAATAACATTATGAAAAGGACGCTTATTTAATTTTACATTACAAAACATTACACGATCAATCTAATCCAATACCTGAGTTGAGTCGAATCAAGAGTCAGAATGACAATATGTTGGGTCGCATCAAGAGTCAGAATGACAAAATGTTGGGTCGCACCAAGAGTCAGAATGACAATATGTTGGGTCGCACCAAGAGTCAGAATGACAATATGTTGGGTCGCATTAAGAATCAGAATGACAATATGTTGGGTGGCATCAAGAGTCAGAATGACAATATGTTGGGTCGCATCAAGAGTCAGAATGACAATATGTTGGGTCGCATCAAGGGTCAGAATGACAATATGTTGCGTCGCATCAAGAGTCAGAATGACAGTGTGTATGTATGAGAGTGTGAATTACTTATTTTATTTTATTTATGTACAAAATAATTACAACATCCAAACAGATATCCTGTAATAATTCATTTCAAAAGCACCGTTGCTGCAGTGAGTATGTAGTACTAAAAACTGTCCACACTCATTGTCGGTTTTCAAAGAAGATGTCGAATTTTACATCCACCATATTCCGGTAGCGGGTTACTCTTCCCACGGGCGAATTCAGGTACAGATTTGTGCGGCGCGCTCGACAGTACAATACTCATCGGGAAAACGTCCCCGAGTGCGCGATTCTGGCACAAAGAGATTGATTTATTCCAGAAATTCACCATTAGGTACGTGACCGTTGATTAGTTTGAAACAATATTGTAAGAAAACAAAACGACTACGAGTTTCTATTGAATGGTAGTTGGTTATACCCAGAATAAAATGAGATAGATGTAAATAAGGATACGTTCCATGAAGGCACAACAATATAAAAAACTTAACAATTTTTAATGAATTGTATCAATGTTAAGAATGTAAGATTCTTCATAGGGGACAAAGATAATACACTTCGACTCCAATACACCAGTGAGTTGTAAAGTAGTATACATGAACGTGAATAAAGCAAGGAGTATGTTCTAATAGAGTTGTGTGGCGGCCCATCCCCTTTAAGCCTCTATCGGATCGATGGTTAGTTAAACATTAAACCGAAATTCAATCTACATAACTAAAAAAATAAATGAATAAATCCGACTATCATTCAAATTTCGACAAAATGTCTTACTCCAATATTATGGGGAACGACTCCAATACTTCATTTTGACAATTTTGAAAAAATAAGACAATTTGCTGATTTAATATGCTTACATAAAAAAAATAACGATGTATTTGAATCCACCCAATATCAACATTAAAGTTCTCAATAAGCGTTATTTAAGGAGCCAAAAAATATTTCATCTTGAATTATCTAATAACAGTATTGCTTACGTTAATCCACTGTCTCGAATGGGTCGTTTGTACAATGATATTGACTGTTACTATATAAGGATCTTTATAAACAGTTCCGCCTATTAATTATAAAAAAATCCCCAGCACGGCCGGGCACACATCAGATATATATATTTTCCACGGTGGATCTTTCTGAATTTTCTAGGGGAAAATTTTATTTGATCAATTTCGTTAAAAAAATTTCATCATACTTTTAAAAGTGTGAACATTTAACGATTCAATAACCTAAGTTTGGTTTTGGAAAGTACTTGGTATTCGCCCTGTTTTAGAGAGCGCTGTAAATGCGGCGAGGTGTGTGACTGCTATAAAATTTCTTTGTCTAGCATTATCACTTCAACATATTCATATTAATAAGATACTATAACCCTAAACAAATTTCCTCCCTACACTATAAAAATAGGATATTACACGTAAGGTAACAAACACATGGGACTAAATATTTCGTTGGATTATCTTTGCATACTGCTACCAACTCGGTTATTATTTATTGTGTTCATGTTTAATTTGTGGAACTTCACTTTAATTTTTAAATCTCCAGGTTAATTTGTACACCTCCAGATTAATTTGAATAGCTCCAGTTTAATTTGTGGATCACCAGGTAAATTTTTAAATCTCCAGTTTAATTTGTAGAATTCCAGATTAATTTGTTGAGCTCCAGTTTAATTTAGAGAAATCCAGTTTAATTGGTAGAACTCCAGTTTAATTTGTAGAGCTCTCTTTTAATTTGTAGATCTCCTGTTTAATTTGTAGAAATCCAATTTAATTTGTAGATCTCCAGTTTAATTTGTAGAACTCCAGTTTAATTTGCAGAACTCCAGTTTAATACCAACCTTGATGTATGGCAGTGAGGCATGGAACTGGCAGAGGAAGGATGAAAGTAGGCTGAATGCTGTAGAAATGAGATCTCTGAGACGAATGTGTGGTAAAACTGTGTATGATCGAGTGAAAACTGTTGAGATTCGTAAAGAATGCAAGGCTGATGTAAGCGTAGTGAGCAAGATTAAGAAAGGGACGCTTAGATGGTTTGGGCATGTAGAGAGAATGAACGAAGAAAGGAGTGTAAGGAGAATATGACGCGAATGTGAATAGAAGAAGAAGCCGGGGATGCCCGAGGAAGACATGGCACGATCAAGTGAATCAAATACTCAAGTCGGGCCATGTCAGAAGTCGGAATAACAGAAGAGAATGTATGAGGCGTTGTATGAATGTGAATGAAGCAAGAAGAATATGCCAAGATCGAGTTGTTTGGCGGTCCGTCCTCTCTGCCTACCCCTGCGGGGAAACGGCGTGATTGTTAGTTGGTTAGTTGGTCAGTTTAATTTGTAGAACTCCAGTTTCATTTTTAGATCTCCAGTTTAATTTGTAGAACTCCACTTTAATTCAAAGTTTTTTAATAAATTTAATAACAACTATTTTTATTTAGTTAAAAAAACAACTTAGTTATAAAAAACAGTCACTCACATACGACCTATTTGTTTTATTTCTATATAGGTACTCACAAAGAAACTCTTAAAACGTTTTCATTATTATTACCAATACCCTTATTAATTTTCAAGTAAACTGAAGGTTACTCTAATCGTTATTACACTGTAAAGTTTCCCTACTAAAGGGTTATAATGTTATATTGTTATATTTGACTAAAGGTGATTAAGGTGATTATCATTGGCGTTTCCAAATTAATTTACAATGAAGGGTTTTTTTCTGGCAAAATTATTATACTAACTTGTATTACGGTCTATAATTATAGCTCGGCGTGAACATATCCCAAAGTGGTGAACAAATTAAACTATTTTATTGATTTATTAAATCAGCCTTTTTAATATTAGAGCTTTTATTAATTTCTGATTGTTATAAGAGGTTAAGTTTACGGTCCTCATTTTTAATGTGCAACGGACATGAATTATTATTATCTGAGTGGGTTTGTTTAAGAGGTGTTTGGCATATTGTGACTCTATTTTTTATTATTTTAAACGATCTCATGTATTCTTGAAATCTTTCCGTTTATTATTAACTCCGTAGTCTTTATCCGTTAATAATGCATCAGTGTTACATTAGTTGTATTAAAAAAAAACATTTAGATCTTCTGGAAGTCACCAATAGCAATATTTTTTTTCACTCAGTCCTTATTTATCACACTGATAAACCAGTTTTTTAATATTTAGATATGGCAATACTATTTTATATCACACTATTAAGTTGAACACTCATCCAAATCTGAAAAGGTTTTTCAATTTGGATGAGTGTTTTAGATTAATAATTATTGTTTATAAAAATAATAATTGTTACCCTTTGCACTATGCACAAAAATCTTGTCTTAAGTTTTAAAGAACTTTAGTTTATCAATTAATAAATATTTGACAAGTCAAAGCAATTTTCACCAATAAATGTAGACATAATTTGTCTCGACGCCATCTATTTGAGGGATTTAGCCGTTACAAGCCTCTCTCATACTAAATAAAGTTGGTTGTTTACAGGTGAAAATATAATAAAAACAATAATTATTGAATGGAACACTAGTATATATTGATTAACTTGGCGGGTTTGCGATAAGCCGACGTAGCTCAACGGTAGAGCATCTGACCGGCAATTAGAAGGGTGCAGGTTCGAGTCCTGTCGGCGACATTTATCTTTTCTCGGAAGGTTTTTTCAATTTGGATGAGTGTTTCAGGCTAATAATTATTGTTTATAAAAATAATTCTTATTTAATTATTTGTACATATTGTTAATTTATTCTTTTTGTTTATATTGATTTTTAAATTTTTATTTTTTTTATTTCGTATGCCATTTTACCTTTTAACATAGTTTGATTATGTCTTTGAAAATCCTAAAACAAATGCAACGGTAAGACAAAAGTTTTGTTCAGAAAATTCCATAAAATTATCATATATTTTGCACTGCCCTTTCTCGCGAGTATCCACCTAGGACTAGACTACAAAATGAGCATACCATTTCACAATGGAGACCGTCGTATTTCACAACGTTAAAAATTAAAGGAGTAAGACATGATCCCTACCAAGTCTCTCTTTCGCAAAACTATACAGCGTGCTTCCAGTAGGTAATATCAATGGCGTACATCAAGGTTCTTCTTATTATTCGCGATATTCCAAAACAAACATTTTTTTTTTCAAATTACGTATTCTGTCTACAACTTTATGAAAAATGCTTCTGATATTTCTTTATTTTATTTCATAAGCTAAATCAGCTATATAAACTTGCCAGCCTTTCGTTTTTTGTTTAGTGAAAGCGAGGAAAAATTAAAAAATACAGTCACTGCCCGCCACTGTGTTATAACAAGGGTACGCAGGTTGTACGAAACTTTTATTCTTTTAAGGAAAAGAACAGACTCGAGACGTGACTAGACTCACTTCTTATTCGTTCCTGCTCGGAAACACGTCCAAATTCCTCCTTCCGTGATAAGGATTTCGCTACTAAAATAACATTTTATCAAATATCTCCGAATACTTCCACGTTCTTAAACAGAAGATTGTGGATAACGTGACGCAAAATTTCATCGACACGCTTCTTCTTTGACTCTTATGGTGCTTCGATTAAGGTCTAACGTGAACTTTTGGTAGGTTTCTAGTATGTTCCTGTCTGAACATCTCTACAAACCTTACCACGGGAGAATGGTAAAAACATCAACTATATTTATTATATTCAATAAAGTATGATTAACTGGCCGCTAATCACAAAACAAAAATATTGGCCACTTTCAAAAGTATACAGTTTATAGTTATTGGTAAACAACCATCATTCAATATAAATAATTTGCGTATTGTGAAGTCTCAAAGAACGAATAGTTTTCCACACTTCTCCGTCAAATACACGACAAATGCCTTGCAAGCGGTCTTAAAATGCGTTCAGTTTAAATATCGATGCCAGTGAATACTTAAAAAACAGTAACCTATTTTTGTCATGTAGATTGATAAAAAGGGCACTTATGCAAGTTAAGAATTAGTCAACATTTTCCAAATCTTAATCACCCCTAAACCCACCCATTATATTACCTGTTAGATTTAAAACAAACCTAACCTACTCTAACCCAATTCAATTTTACCTGGAGCATTTTGTCCTGGACCATATCACAACAAAATTTCTGGTGTTTCCATTATATGGATTGACATTTAACAATATCTCGAGATAATTCTATGAAATTGAAGTCTTGTGCAGCTTTTGAATGGTCCAAATTATTAATGAGGAGTAGCAATGTCCTTTTGGCGACATGCTTATTTAGTTTCACTCTGGTCTTGTCGATTCGGTAGAAAATAATTGTCAGCAGTTTTAAAAGGGATACCAATAGTTCAGCATTTTTATGAGCACTCTGTAGGCGGGGCGGATATCCGCCTACTTTGGGCCTTTAGTCGGACACGAGTTCAAAAGAGTTATTTGAGCAAGTGTTTCCCTACATCTGATACAAGGCTTCACACACACACGCTTAAACAAATATCCCTTGTTTGCTTTGGGAGCTTACTTGTCAGACGTTAAATTATTCATTTCGAATAATACACACGAATATGAGTCAATTTTGATCTTATCCAAAATGAGTTCAAAATGGTTGTATTACAAAAATGTTTTTCACTGTTTGAGGCTTGTTTTGTGTGGGTGTGTAGCTTGTTTACTCTTTTGACAATGTTTGGTTAATTTACTTGACATAATCCAGCGTCCCGCCCACATATAAGGCAATCTCACAATGTCCCATCCCTCGGCCGCCATTCCTCACAATCTGTTAAATCCGCTCTTAAAGGATTACTGGGCGACCCTTTTTGGTGCTACGATAAGCATTAAACTGTAATGCGGATATAATTACGGCCATTTCATGCGTACCAGAAGTGTTCTAAACCCTATTATCGCAAATTAAATACGCATTCAAATTCGGAAAACGATGGATTTTCGTAATTTACATGACCTTTTTTTTATTTTGAAGTAATTAACACGAACGGTTTATTATCACATCTGTTTCTATCGATTAAAACATCTGCCGCGCATTACCCAGATCCGTGTAAAAATAATGGCAGAACTCTTTTTTTTTCATTGTTGAAAGCACCCGAGAGAGTCGTACCATACAACGAAGTAGGACACCTAAATCTTCCCCTGGGCGAGGCATTTTGTGATGGACAAGACCAGGGGTAAATCATAGGAGGTGTTTTGAACCCTTTCGCTGTCCCTTTTGCAAACGACGGGACGGGACATTTCCGCGCACCTGATGCGGACATGTTTAGGAATTGAACGCAGCCCAGACATGCATTCACTTAGCTTATTTTCCGCTCTTTCCCATGCAAGGAAGAGAGGGAAATCAGAATCCTTTAGAGTTCACATAAATTAAATCGCACGATACTGCATAACAAATGCTCACTATGAATATTCTTGTACGTTCACTTCTACGTTGTATTTTCATATTGCTGAGAAATATTTTTTTGAGTTAACCTATTTGTGAATATGTATCCTTTGCTTACCATTGAACTACATTCATTTAATGGATTGCTACGAGCAGCTACGAATAATAGAAACAATGATCAACTACGCTGTGTACATGAAATCTGTAGAATTTGGTGCAATAATATTCTTAATAATTATTTTTATAAGTCTTTTTATTCCGCAGCATTTCCCAATTTTTTTTAAGGATGTGTGATATTGTCATTACGTTCAAAGCAAAGAAAGTTTTTTTTTATGTAATAAGAATTCCAAAACTCTTATTTTTTCAAGATTTTACATTGTGATTTAGATAATGTGAACACAATGAGGAACTCCAGAATATTTTATTTATTATTTTAAATGGTAACATTAGTTATCAAAGTTATATTTATTTTTAAACCCGCCAAAACGGCCCGAGTACGAGATATTAGTGGCGGAGGTTGTGTGACGTCATAAAAATCATCACACGGTCACATGGGATGAATTAAGACTTACAAATTTTACGGGTAATCTAATGATACCAATCAAATGACCGGTCAGTGCCTGAGTTGGCATCGCGTTTGGGTCTCATCCAGGCGTCGTGAGTTCAATTCCTCGGCTGGCTAAGTCCTCCATTACGACACAATCAACATCTTCCTCTTACTGTGATGGTAGTAGGAGATTTTCAAATATTGTCAGGTTATTCGTAACCAGGGAATATTTGTCTTTCTTTTTAAAAAAATAATAATAATAAGAAAAAATAGGAAGTTTTGAGGAGATGTATTTTAATTACATTTAAATGACGATTTATAATTTCTGCGTACATATACATAATACAACTTAAATATTTTTCAGAATCAGCGTTTATTTATTATATTTTTTTTATATGAATACCGCACAAGAGTCCCAACTGCTCCCAACCGTCTGGAGCCAGTGAGACTATGGCATTCCCAATTGGGGAATGTTGTGAGGCTGAAGGTATTGGGGAGGGAAGGAGAAGAGGAAGGTGGGGAAATACCTGGCTATTCAGATCTGGTCACCAAACACGGCTAAAAGCCATTTCAAGCAACGTTTCAATTCTGAATGGTGGTCTTTCACCAGGGCGATACTGAGAGTATCTTCCATACTATTGATCTATATGAATATATATATATATATTTTTTTTTAATCCATAATATGTTCACTGGAGTTCCTTATTATATATATATATATTAGATGTGCACAAATTCATTACCAATATTCATTTCCTATTGTATGCTACAACCCCAAATTCAATTACATTTCCAGTATAGCGTAAGTTCATTCATCACATAACCAGAGATATTCAAACAGATTGAGACACTAAGCCATCATAATCTGTAATGCAATTCATTGTGCACTGTGTTGACTGCCTCTGTGCACTACAGTACTGAATGGCAATATTGTGCAGGGTTTTAACCCCAAATATGTCGCAATATACCATATTTTCGAAATCCCCGAAAAGTCACGCAAATACGATGACTTGTGCGGTTTACAACGAACAAATTAATTTTTTTCCCAAAATAAATAAAATAATAATTTTTTTCAAAGCGCCACAGCGAGCTATAGCCGACCTCTGGTCTAAACTCTCCATTAACATCTCCAAACAATAACACATCAATACTACAGTAGCCAAACTTCACATAACTCCTGAATGTAAAACTATGTACCTTGTTTTGCCGAAGCGATCATTTCAAAATGTCTTTTTTTTTGCTTGTTTATCTATCATCGTTCTACTCAAAGTGTCCCCTTTTAAGAGTATTCTTTGTTATTTGTTCTAAAAATATATGGAAAATATATTGTCTTAGGGACGAGAGGGACGTCGGAGAGTTATTATTTATTAATTCTTAATAATTATAGCATTATTACGGCATACGATAAACATAATGTTTTTAAATCGAATTTTAAATCGTCCCATTATATGTTTTACAAAATATTTAAAATATATAATTTATACAGTGGAGAAAAGTATTTTTAATCCTTTATCGTTACGTTTTTGTAAATAAACATAACCAAAAATTTGTAATCCGCATTACGAAAAATAAAAACATTGAAGTTACGTAGTGTTCATAAAAAAATTAAACCACACACTCTTCTTTTTTTTTAATTTATCTTCTCGACAAGTTACAGAAAAACCTTCAGAGCATTTTTTAAGGATATTCAACTGTTTAAATGTTTTTGTAAAACATGCGTAGAACGGTCAGAAATGTGTAATATTTCTGATTATATTTTGATAAATGCTAAGCCCATACAAATTAAAAAAGAACGTAATAAATATTTTTCTCTTTAAAAACACCATGTTTATCGTATTGCACAATAATATTATAATATTATCATTATTTTGAATCAATATATAATAACTCTCCGACGTCTCTCTCCCGGTTTGCTTAAATACATTCTTGAATATAATGGAAACAATCACTCTATTATTAGTATTAGCGTATCGCAATATATCGTAAGTAATAAATACAGGTAGCTTCTTTTTTTATTCAATTTAACATGTATGAAAACTTAAAGCAAGCCGTATTTAGTTTTGATAATTTAACTGCATCTCTTTATATATGTAATGATAGCCTGTCCAAAAAGAGAAAAAGAAAACTTCGTAGAAAGTGTCAAAGATGTAATATAAGAATAGGAAGTAAAATTTTTACAGCGCCCTTGAAGTGATTTTTCACAAAAACGGCGCTATAAAAATCATCCGACTATTATTATTATTAAAATATGCTCTTTATGTCCAAACAATAAGGCGGTTGTTTTGAAAACCGCGTTATTGTTGGGTTTTATAATTTATTTAAATGAAGAAACCCAATATCTTTGTCATGGTCACACCATAATAGTCGACAAATACAAGATTGTCCAACAGATAATGGATTGAAAAACTTGGTAAAAGGAGACGCCTCTTAACTCTTGACTTCAAAACATACGTGACAACTTGTACAAGTGCAGTTTTTCTAGGAGACATCCCTTTTCTAGGTGACATAGGGTGAAGATAATAAGGAACCTCCGATAGGAGGGAACACCAGATGTTGAAGTTAATTTTATTGTTTCCCCATCAACATTATTTTATATCATGTATTGTGGAATGTTCAGTTATATAAATAACTAACAATTTACCAACCTTAAATACATCGATATATAAACGTAATTTATCTTGAAAAAACAGCTAAGAATTAAATCACTTGCAGGGTGCAAAAACTAAAACAATTTATAATTCTACTTGTGGTAAGAAAAAATCTCCTGGTGCTTATATACTTGTTTTTAATTATGCGGTTAAAGGGACACACCCTGCACATTAAGTTGACAAGGTAACCACCAAGGACCCGCACGTCTATGAGACCTTGCCAAAAAGGGCAGCAAGAAAATAATGGCGGAATGGCATGCATTTTTCGTCCTGGGCGGGAAATGCAATTTTCTATTTAAGGCGGTTCATTGTCCGCATCCCTTCCGCATCCGACTTCGTAGTAAATTCGCGCCGAGTAACACGGTGCTTTTAGAACGGTCGTTCTGTTACATATAGCCAGGATGGCTCGTTTTCATTTTTAAGTAGGTGCCTTTATTTTACTTGCGGGTAACTTTTGGCGATAGGAGATATTTAATCAGAACGGAGGATGCAATCTGAGACGAGATTCACGAAAGCTCTCAAGAAATTTTGTATGATAATAATATATCCATATTGTAGTCATTTTATTTAAGCAGACGGGTCCACCTTGCAAGAGTAAATTAATTCACAGAAATTTTATGATACCTAGACATTTTCTTATTACTTATATTGAGAATATTTTTTTTACTACTCGGTTTCCCCTAAAAACTTATTTAACAATGGATTTCAACACAATTACAACCTGAAAAAACAACGAACCTGGAAATATCAGACAGACAAAACTAAAACAAAAATCACTATGTTATAAAGCTCACTGTTTTAGAGTTGTTGCACAGGTAATAGATAGAATTATAAACTTAAATTCGCAGTTTTTTTTATGAAAAGGTTATCTTAACGGGGAGAGGGACGTTAGAGAGTTATTATTTATCAATTCAAAATAATGGTAATATTATTGTACAATACGATAAACATGGTGTTTTTAAAGAGAAAAATATTTATTAAATATTTTTAAAATTTAAATAGGCTTAGCATTTTTCAAAATCTAATCAGAAATATTACTTTTTTCTGACCGTCCCATTGTATGTTTTACAAAATATTTAAAATACGAATATGATTTTTAAAGTGGATAAAAGTATGTTTATTCATTTAACGGTGCGTTTTTGTAAATAAACGTAACCAAATATTTGTAATCCGCATTACAAAAAAAAAAAAACATTGTAATGCGGATTAAAAACATATGTTTATCGTGTTGCGTAATAATATTATCATTATTTTGAATTAATGAATAATAACTCTCCAATGTCCCTCTCCCCGTTAAGGTGTAGATATTTTTTTCCCTACAAACCGTTTATTAATTTTTTTTATATTTCTCTTAATTTAACTAATAAAAATATTTGGATGATTTGTATAGTGCCGTTTTTTGTAAAAAAAATCACCTCAAGTGCGCTATAGATTTTTTTTCTAATGCTTGATCTTATAATTTTCTTAATACAATCTATTATTACAGCTTATGACTAACAAATTGCATCTCCCAGTTCAGCTTTCTCTAATACCAAAGTATATGTACAGTTCATTTGACCAATGAACATTATGCCGCCTAAAAATATACTTGTTATTGTTATGTATCTGTTATATTGGTAGTTGTGAGAACGAAAATACGATGTTTAGGTTGGCAGCATTGTGGCGGGCTGGTCGGCTGGGCGGTCTATCGTATAACTTGAACTTGTCTGAGGTCTGAAAATAAACGTCTTATAAAGAAATCGTCTATAATTCAATTACCCGAGTGTAGACATAGTAGTTATTAATTTTATGTACAGGCAGGTAATATTATACAGAAACATTCTTACCTGGCAGGTCACTTGAAATATACACTAATTATTATGGATTTTTATAAGCGGTTTTCCACGCAGAGGACATCTTGGAAAACGTATGTTAATAGAGATACTACTTAATCCTGGTATTTATTTTAATAAATATGTTTGCCATTATTTTCTTATTTGTAAGAATACATTCTTATGTACACAGTGGAATAAATTAAAGTGCTTTTATACATTTCTGGGGAAAATTAAAATTACAAGTGTTTTATTTTTGGATACAGCTTCCCTTTCGAGCGTGGGATCCGCCATCTCGGGCCGTTACGTCACGATAAGTAGGAACCTGGGAAAACCCACAGTGTGCCGCCCCAGTGCCTCGTTGCTACAGTCATAAAAACAACATGGCGGTTCATAAATTCGAAGACACGCGAATGAAAAGAAAAGGCTCGAAACAAATAATACACATGGAAACATTAACATGACGATAAAGTGGCATAAATTGTTTTAAAAATGTATACTGCTGGGTTATTTGGATTTACTGGCACGCTTCGGGAGATAAAACGATAAATATGTATGGTTCAACATTCAACTAACGATAGCTGCAGTAAGACTGGTCTCTAAAAGGTGGTGTAGCAAAAATTTCTTTGGAGTGGAATATATTTACTGTGTGTCATACCAAACTCTTGTTGGAAAACTTTGAATTCTTTGAAGGATAAATAAAAAAATATTTTCCAATGCGTACCACTCGCATTCTTAGTGAAAGATACTAACGTATCATAAAATTATCAATTAAAGTAAAATTAATAATTGGAATAACAGACATTAAGCATATCTCTACTGTAATATAAAAATTCTTATCTTTTTCTTTTTACAATAAGAAGTTAGATGGAATATATATATTAGATGCAAGGTTTATCAGGACGTACCAGAAAAGCTTTATCCAGTGATTCTATCATTTTATTAGATTAGATCATTTAAAGAAAAATTTGTACTTTTTTTTTATAACTCCCTTGAGGATTTTTTTCACAAACACGGCCCGATAAAAATTATTAAAATATTATTATTATTACACTGGTGAATTTATTTAAGTTTTCGTTTTTTTTTAATTCATGCAACAGCAAAAAACCTTTCAGATGTCGTCACTGATCACTTAGCCGAATAATCCCCCAAGTATATAATAATAAACCCAACCCGGCCTGCCCAATACCTACTGATGTGTTATTCTGAAGAAAAAATACTAGGGACCAAAATGACATCTATTTTTTACTCTAAATAAGCTCTTGAATCACAAGTTAAAGATTGCATCGTGCGTCTCGATGCAACTTGTTTATATTGATAATGATTTTTTTTATGTAGTTTTAGTCATAAACCATAATATTATATATGTATTACTTATTCATATATTGAAATTTATTGTTTTACAAATCAATTATTGTTCTTACAAGGACTGAGCTTGTATCGGGATTAATTTTAAAAATTAATGAAAGTAACACAAAAACAAATAAACCATAATTAACATCATGAGACTATTACTATTTTTATTTTTTTTCGTATTATCTTCAACTAAAAATTTACTTCCTTTTTAACTTCTCTGTATCATGCACTTATACATTATATTATAAATATATTACACTTCTATACCTACTATGTATCATGTTCTTTATCATAAAACCTTTTTTCAGGTAAAATGTTAAAACACGTGAAACCCATCGGGGCTGAATAATGATCTCAAAAAAATTACAAGTACCTACTTACAATATGCGCCCATTAGAGCTTTTGGATAACAATAATGAATAGTATAAAAATATATAGTAGTAAAAAAATATAAGTTAAACTAAAATCTCATATAATGTAATTAAACAAGAGTTAAGGCAGTAAAAAATAATAAAAATTACAAGTAACGGTGATAACGAGAGAAAATATTACGTCATTATTACTTCCAAAGTTAACACATTTTGAGTTGTCGTATTTCTTTTATCAAGTAACGAGTTTCTTAGATTATTTTTATTTAGCACCGTTAACTCAAAATTGTACTTTTTTATTGTTTTAATTTGAATTACAAATTTACGAGATTTTTGTTCTATTTTATTTATATATCGAATGAATTCTTGAAAGTCTTCTTCAATATTTTTTTAAGTAATCTCATCTACGTTGATCTACATTGGAATTGTGTTACAACGTTACAGAGATAGCATTTGATGGTGAGATAATTGATTAAAAACATGTCTCGTGTCCATTCCATTGAATGCTGGAAGTGAAATACGACTTCAATTTGCCAGAGTATTCAAATTAGTACATTTGTACTACTACTAGTTTCACTGAAAATATATTCAATCATAGGCTGAAAATAGCCTGGCTATTAATGTTGGACTCTTACAATCAAAACAACTATCTAAACTTGCTAATGCTTTTTCGGTGGAATAATAAAACGTTTAAAAGGGTATGTTTGTCGTAATAATTCATATAAATTTATGCTTCACACCATATTTGTCTTATCCGCATCGTGAAACTTTCATTAACTAGGGAAACATTGACAGAAGATGTAACTGTGTACTAATAACTTCAAAACATATTTGACCGGTTGTACCTACGAACATTATCGCTAAATTTTGCCTGTTTTGATTTCACTGATGAGAAGCAATCCCCGATAGGAAAGGTGACAAAAAAAAGAAAAAGCTAAATTTTTCAATCGTGCTGAAAATCTTCGAAACATAATAAATGTTTGGAAGTCACGTTCGATATTATTTTTGTTACCATCTTGTACGAGTTGACTCCTTTTATCAAGAATCTTAGAGCACGCACGTCTCGTCGCGAATAAGTTCGCATAAAAGTTGTTCATAACCAAACAAAGATCGCATTGTCATCGTGAAATTGAATTCACGACCTCCACAGAGAAGGTAAAAATTTCTCCGTGAACGCAATTGTACACATTTCGAGGAAGGTACTTGGAAAGTTGAAAATTGATTTGAAGATCCGATAAGAATGGGAATTCTTTGCGTTCGCACTTGCATACGTTTCAAAACGGTTAGACAGGGTTCTACAATTCTACATGCCCCCGCACGTGAACAGATGTCCACGTACAAGTACACGTGTTCAATGGAGGAGAAATTGCTGAATTCAAATAGCGATACGCGATGCGAGAGACCATAAGATCAGCGCATTCACGTAGAAGATTCAGATATTGCCGACGGTTTACAAGGTACACTTCATGAGACTATTTCACTTAGGTTCAATACTATTTGTCTACCCGACTCTCAACCGTTCATGAAATATCGAGAAATAATCGGTTACACATTTTGTGTTTAAAAGAAAATATAATATGTAAATACGAATTTTTCATACAAACAATACAAATTAAAAAAACTAAATAAGAGAATAGCATAAACAATAACTACATAAGTTCTTTGTATGGGCTCTTTGATAATATTTTCCCATTAAACTGCTTTTCTTTTAATCATCGTTTCAATCCACTAAAACTTTCCCCAGCATACCTCTTTACCTATCTTTTTCATTGTAGGAGAGAAATGGCATGGGGGAGCCGATTTTTCTTAAACGTAATTTATTTTTTTATTAATACATTTTTAAAGACAAAAATATCATTTTTTATATTAATGCCGCACAAGAGTCGCAACTGGTCCCAACCGTCTGGAGCCAGTGAGATTATAGCATCCCCAATTGGGGTATCTTGTGAGGCTGAAAGTATTGGGGAGGGGATGGAGAAGGGGAGGGGGAAGGTGAGGAAATACCTGGCTATTCAGATCTGGTTACCAAACACGGCCATAAGCCATTTCAAGCAACGTTTCAATTCTGAATGGTGGTCTTCCACCTGGGCGATACTGAGAGTATCTTCCACTCTGGAACGCCTTGTACACTTAAAACGTTTTGATAACATTTTTTTAAATCCTTTTGAAACACTAATATTTAAATATTTCAAAATCATACAAATTTTTCTTTTAAAATCGCTTCCCGTTGGTAAAAAAAAAAGATACAAAGAAATGGGTAATCAAATTACGAATTTTTTTTTTCCATTAAATGTTTGACGACCTAGTAAAAATATATTAAAAGAAAGTTGACACAAAAGACCCAAACAATTTTCATAGTTGATTTTGCAGACTTTGCCGGCTCTTTCATAACGTTCGCAAAAAAAATTAAATGGCCTTAAAGTCAAGAACACCATGGGCAAACCAAAATTATACTACATCACAGCATTAATTATTATTTTTTTTATTTATTTACTTATTTATTTATTAATTATTAACGCCCTAATGGGCTTTTACATATTTTAACATTTCGATCCCTCGGAATAACAAGGTTCCATCTGACACGGTAATGTTATGCGATAATGATCCTTAAAGTAACTTTACTTAGAGCACATTATCGTATGACATTGCTGTGTCATATGGAACCTTGTTATTTTACATGATTTTGTATACAGAAAAAAAATGTTTTAAGTTAACAAAACCAGAACATAATACATAGTAAGTATATAATTGTCACATATTTTTGATATATGTATAATAATGTACATAAGTACATGACACAGAGAACTTATGAAGGGAAAAGTTTTCAGGTGACAGATATTACTTTTTTTTATAAATTAAAATAGTAATAGTCAGATGTACATGGTACATAATATAATTTAAATTAATTAATATATAATTATAAATTGTTTAGAACTGTATTCTATGCAATAAGGAACTCCATTGAAAAAGATAATGGTTTATAAATATATATTCGTATAGATCAGCAAAACGCCGATTCTGAATATATAACTTTCATTAATTATACGTAGAATTTATAAATCGTTATTTAAAAGTTAATAAAAAATCAGATCGTCAAAACGCCATGTTATATTGGTATCATTGCATTTGGAACATCTGACGTCACGTGCGCATTCTGTTTTTGGATAAGTATGGAAATTTTTATTTTTCGATTTTGTTTTGTATTTTAAATATGTATTTTTTTTAGTTTTGTCGAAATTTAAACTTAATTTGGGTTGCTCTAAGCTCTATAATTGTTGTTCAATATTAAAAAAAACTATTATAAATAAATAAAAATTAGAGTATTCGTGAGCTAATCAATTATCAATACGGATATTATGATAATGTTAATGCTCAATACTATTATTATTCTTTCAGTTAAAGATTCTAAAACAGTACATAATTTTATTAATTATGTTTAGTTATGGTTTACTATGAATAGAATATAAACCTATGTACGGTAAAGCTCATCCTCGTTTTTTACATTTGACATGTGAACGTCAAAACTGATCAAAACCGACCGGCCATAGATTTGGAAAAATTGTCACTTTGAAAATTATTTTAACTATGAAAACTAGCTTTAGAAAAAAAAACGTAATGTACTAGTATTTAACTTTGAACGAAATTTATTAAAATAAAAAAAAAAAAAACGAAACCGGACTTTAGTTCCTTATTATAGTAAACAAAACGTTGTTCCAATTGTATTGAATAATAAATCATTAAATTCACACATCACCAAAGTTAGGACCAGAAATTAATTTTTTAGCAGTGATAGTTTAAGAACGGTGGATTCGTATTTAAAAAATAGATAAATACGTCGTCGATAATGCCCAGTTCATATATTAGCTACCGGTTTTTTTTTTTCAAAATTCCATGCAACTTTACCCCTACTATCTCCCACTTCAACAGTTCATGTGTTATTTGTGTTTGATATTCATTTCCGTATTTTTATTTTTATTAATCTTGATAAAACCTAACTACAAAAGCATGTACGATTGTCTGTTTCACGGGGAAAATTCCTGTATCAAGACAGTCGTAGGAAGTACATGAGTTATGTAATTAATCAGAAAAATCAATGTTACTAGATGATCTTGTGCTCAAACTATAAATAGATTGTAAATACGAGATATAAAAATTCAATTGGTAATCTTAGACGTTAATAATTTTCAGTGAACATTACGGCCTAATTAATTCCTCCTTACTTCCAAGGAGGCTACATCTTATTTTTTCATTGATATCAAAGCCCCATTAAAACTTTTATTCAACTAAGGCGGCCTGTCTCCATGTGTCATTTATCATTTGGAAAAACAGGAAGAAAATCGATTTTCCCGGCGTCAACGGCACATCTCCTTACACAAATATCGCGGTGCTTCACAATCTTGGATTATACCGTTGTAGAGAATGAATGTAACAAATACACATGTCATTTTTTTTTATAATCATGAGTACCCGAAGATTGGTACACGAGTTCATGATTTACAATTTTTTAATATCTTATGCTGGTGAATGGGTATATTAAAAAAAAAAAACAATTTGACATTTCCATAGCGTTGGTGACATTAAAGTGTCATTATCCATCCAAGAGTCATTTGTGCATTTAGTTACCGTAATGGTCTAAACTTGGCCCTTTTATTTTCTTATTGTTTATTAATGACATTCTTAAATTTAAAATTTTGTGTAAGTTTTTGCTATTTTCGGATGATAAGAACACCTCCAAAGAATTATAACCCTTGAAAATTTTCTACAACTTCATAAATTCTATCATTGAATGGAGTCGCTCTAATGAAGGAGGATTAATTTTTTTTTTAAATTATGTGTTAAATAAAATAAAGCAAATACTAAATTCTTCTCTTAAACATATTAGGACAAAGGACTTGGGAATTACATTTGATTCACACTTTTATGCTCACATAGAGACGTTATGAACCAGGGCCTTGAGAATGCTGGGATTTGTTCTAATCAATTCCAGGCAATTTTCCAACTCTGCTGTGGTTCGTTTACTGTACTATAGCTCGGTACGCAGTATTTTAGAAAGTGGCTCTATAATATGGGGACCAGAAGATATCACCCACTCTTTGATGGTGGAGAAAATACAAAAAATGTTTCTAGGATGTTTATATTTTAGAGACTTCGAGTAGTATACCTGGTTGTATCCATCAGCTTTTTTATTGAAAATGCTGGGTATCAGTAGCCTTGCCAACAGATGGAAAACTGTTTTGCCTAAAAATCCATAAAATTTAAAAAAAAAATGTCCATTATGTCCCTGATAATTTTACAATGCACTGATTTTTCCTCGTTTCGAGATGCAGAAGTTATCTACCATTTGTAATTCCCCTCGGAAAAATGATCATAATCTCAAATGAGCTAACTCCTGAAGTAGACATTTTTTCACGTTATTTTTGGTAAATTCAAAAGCTGATAAGTATGTAACGAACGTTGTTAATAAACTAATGATGCAATGTACTTTTGTCATTGGGATAAATTCTTTAAATTTGAATTTAAAATTAAATAAATAAATGTACAAAGGCTCTATTGAAAAGAGCTTTAACTTTAAAAAAATGTTTGTGGAAAACGTAACATGTCATCTATATGTCTTAAAGCCTTCTCGCCTGTTTTCTTGGTAACAATTCTGTTGCCATGAAGTACTGTGACATCTTTGATGGCGACGTGTTTTTCCAAGCATTAAGCAAACGCGGATTCAGGAATGCTAGAGGAATCTAGTCGTTGCATGGAAATGCCGGAGGCACTCTTTTTCAGTGTGGTGTTATTTATTATGATGATGTTTAAACAAATTACATACATCGTATTTTGAACACATTACTTTTGAAAAGGAGACACATCGTTAAACTAATAATATTTCATCATTCAAGAAGATAATATTAACAAATCTCAAATGAAACGTGTAACAGAAAAGGGTAATGATACCTTTTTTTTATTTTCTGTGTGAAATAAAACGTAAAAAGTTAGAATGTGTTTTTTTCTGTTTCTTGCGTCATTTGGGATTTATTTAACTGAGAATGTAATGTAGAATCATCTCCTTTCGGAAAGTGAAGGTACTTTCTGAATACCGTTTAGTTAAAGTAGAACAAATGTACTATGATATTGTGTTGTCCTAAAATTAATATAATTTGTCTATGAGCCATCTTTGTATTGCCATTTAAAATCATTTAAACGGTCGCAGCTCCCTCAATTTTTTAATACTTTAAAATGTCAAATTATTCTCGTTTTCAGTTATACAGATATTGTATGAAACGTGTTTTTTGACAATGTATTTAGTTAAAGATTATATACTGAATTGCCAGGTACTTATCAACCTTCCTTCTCCCATCTCCTTCATCTACACACCCTCTTCACAGCCTCACATCTCACAACATACCCCAACTGGGGATGCCAGAGTCCCACTGACTCCTGGCAGATGGGACTCTTGTGCGGTATTCGCGTGAAAAATATAACTGTATATTGCACTGTTTGCTAATGCAATCACCTTAAGGGTTTATAATGCACTGAAGATGTTACGATTGCGTTCAAAAAAAGTTATGATTTGGTATAAAAGTTATCAATCGTAGATTCATTATTTATTTACCGATAGATCTTTCCGACACCTTGAAAGACATCTCCCTTAGAAACCTAAATACGTTTCGACCTCCAGTATATTCGAAAAAGGGCGAATCTTTTTGTTCCAACGTCAAATATCAAATATCTCAGAAAAACTTTCCGATGAGATTATTATCCGCCATGTCTCCTGTGTGAAGTAACTAAATAATGAATAAAATCAATGGAGAGAAAAACAAATAAGGAATTTAATGATTACAGATTTCCTCGCTTTATTCCCAAAGCGGTTGCGATACAAGATTAATGTTACAAAATCTCATTAACTTTCAAAAGTCCTCGTAAATAAATCCCAAAGAAAACATTTAAAGTCAAATACTAAGCCTTAGGAGAGCTTTTAATGAATTAAAAAATCTCTTATTTCACAATTCCTTCTTCGCGGCAGAAGCTGTCTGAAAAATATTTAAAAACACTTTGCTTACCTTGAAATGAAAATAATCTTTTCATCGGTGATGATAATTTTTGTGTAAATTTCTCGAATTAATTTAATTTTTCTTTAGAAATCCGCAGACCAAATGGAAGATTTATGTCGCCGTGACGTGAATTTCTTCCGTCCGGAAACTTTAAAAGAAAATTTCTCGAGGATGGAAATACTTTTGCGGGAAACGTTCGTCTGAATCGCGTGCTGCCAATAATCCGTTACAGTTTGTCTCATACTGGCGATCATTTTATTCCTGTCGTGCGGGTTCCCGGGGCATATTGCATGTTCGCCGGAAACAAAGAGCACTCGACACATTTTCAAACAATACATCTGTCTCTGCGATGGCTGCCTGCTAAAATGCTGAGTAAACTTCTCGATACGAGCATCGTAGCACCGTAGAGCCGTAGCACCATAGCGCCGCCTAGATGAGGAGTGGGTTTTGCTTTTCTGAGCTGCCGATGCGTCTGTCGACTGCTCCATTCCACCGTGTTAGGTTTAGAAGACGTCAATAAAATGATATTTTTCCTATTTTGCACATTAATAAAAAAAAATTCTGTTTTGATTTCGATCATTTTGTGGAAATATGTTATAGATCCATTACCTATTCATTACTGTACGCTTCAAATTCCTTATTTAACCAGGATACGTATCTAAAACTGACCTTATAACTCATGTACTACCTACCACGTAAAGGGCAATTTACAAAGCGTTCAATGTAGCTTTATAGCGTCACATTGTTTTGTAACCATCGCCGAAATTTAAAGAAAAAAAATGTTAAAACCACTTTTTAAATACGAACTGTTTCAATGATCGTCTTTTTTGCAATTCATTTTTTTTTTCAACTTTAATGAAAACATGGTAATACGACTCGTTATTATTAGTTTTTATTTGACAAAAGGGGTGTTTTTTTTAGTAATGTTTACGAAGTGCTCCAAACTGACTTCAATAATTCTGTTGGTTGATCAACTTGTTACAAGTGAAATATTTACTTCTGCATGGAACGAAAATAAACCTTCCCATATTTTGATATCGCATTTGACTGAGGATGTGTACTATTCATCAGTTAACAGTTAAACGGACCAGTGAAAGAAGGAGTCGAATACACGGCGTGAGGTGAGTGAGGTCCCATATTTAAGGGATGGGGGTGTCTGCGCCGTGAGGGCGAACTGCCAGCCTTTGATCCAGGTAAGATATCATAACACTACGGGGTGTGCCAGGGTTCGCAAATCCCTTAACTTATTCCAACAATTATTATTCGAAACGCGATGCTAATTACTAGACGACAGAAATTCATGCTGCAATCTTTGAGCTCGTCGTTAACGAAGGATGCTTGATTTAACCATCAATCTTGCTCCTCTTTCCAAATGTACAATATGAACTTGGTTTACGTTATCAAAGGCACTGTGATATGTGAAGATAAATTAAAATTGTAAAAATGCGTGTGAAGAATTGAACATTCGGTGTTTGTGTAGCTGAATCGTTTTGAATCTGGTACATACTTAATACATTCAACATTTTGACGGCCTCCATGGTCGAGGGGTAAGGCTCTAGACTACGAATCCGAAGGTCGCGGGTTCAAATCCCGGCAATTGAATTTTATTTCATTAATTTGTGCTGTTTCACAATTAATTCATTTAAAAATAATACATAGTATATTTGCATACGTTCCAGAGTGGAAGATACTCTCAGTAACGCCCTGGTGAAAGACCACCATTCAGAATAGGGTTCGGGGTAGGTAGAAACATTTAAAGATATTCTTGCTTGTGTAGTGGTGTACTGTACGTGGTACTACCGGGAGCCGGGTGTTCCAAACTATTTCGGACCAATTTGAGTACCGACGTGGACAAATACAATACATGCAAACGTGCGCTCTTTAAAATGATTCTACTTTAGGAGGATATATACAAGTCTGAACAACGTTCTTAAAATAAGTAAAAATACATCAAATATGACATAAAACCGGGCGGAATATCACCTACTCAAATCAAACAAGAGAATAAAGGCAATGAAATTTGATTTATGACTATTGTTCCAGAGCAGTAAAATAAGCAAATTATTATTTTTTTATATTAATCAAAGACTGCATAACATTATGCAGGTTTGTCCTCATTGGGTTATATATAACTGCGAGCTAAATTTTGTGCTCTATAAATTAATGTCTCTAGTTGTTTTATCTCGTCGAAAAATCATATGAGACAGAAGTTTTATTACGTTATTACTTCCGTCGAATAAGACCGCAATTTCCCTGAGCGCGCTGATCTGTCTCTCTTGATATTCCGGGCACACGCGGGCCCTTGCGTCCCTCCCCGCCTCGCGTCTCTCGCGCCTCATCTCCTCGGTCTCCTGCGCTCCCAGGCTCGGGCGGCGCTTTATCGCCGGGGAAATATGCCTTTTATGTTCCTGTTTACTGGGAAACACTCTTTCTTCTTCCTTCACCAGTCACATCCCTCACCCAGTTAAGATAAGGCATTCCAGGAATTCATCTAGCCTTACCGCATCGCGAATAACTCAGCTTACAAATGCGATATTACCAAAGGATACTATTGATATTTATGTTATTTTGTTAACACGGGTAAATCCGCCACAAAACACCTTTTTTTTGCTTTTGTTTATATCGTATAATATGCCCATTCAATTTAAGTATCGATATCTCTACTAGATCCAGCAGCTTTATTACGGGATATGGGATACTTTTGCGCAGTTGGTTGTGTTAGAAAATCCGCCGAATCAAATGATTGCGTTGCCCGACTACAATCTCCAATGAAAGTTTTATATTCCTTTCGCAGAGAAACCTGTTTAAGTTTTCAAGCGGGAAACAAGGAGTCGGCGCTCCGAAACACATGCTCGCGATTGAGTTTCCGATTCATCAACCGAAATTGCTTCTAATTCGCGATCAGTTTGCAATTTCGCAATTTCGATCGCTTTGCCCATCAAGCGCTGGTAAATGGATGCTAGCCGCAGATTCGATAACCCGCGCAAAAGTTGATTAATGTAACTTAATTAATTCAGCAACCTTCCTTGAAAACAAGCTGTGGTTGCAAGTAAGCCCGGGCAACTAGCTTGCACGGTATCGACACTGCGGAGGCAGAGGTCTGTTAGGGCCGGCCAGTAAAGTAGCCGTTGGGCTGAGTTGGCCGCACGCCACGCCGATTAGGGTTAGTAGCGATTTGTTTTAAAAATCTGCACCTTCACTTTAATTATATATTTAGGGCTAACAGTAACCATTTATATATATATATATTGTTATAAATATACGTATAAACAAATTGTTAGATTAAAGGTGGGAAGGAAGTATGAAAGAAAACATTTTACATAGAATAATGTACACTTTACCTAACTAAATAAAGATCAGACCATTTCTCCATAAGGGTACACAGAGAGAACGGACCGCCAAATAACTTGATCTTGGCATACACTTCTTGTTTCATTCACATTCATACATCGTCTCATACATTTTCTTCTGATATTATGACGTCTGATAAGGCCCAACTCAAATATTTGATTAAATAATTAAAAATGTACTTTGTTTACACCACTTTTATAAAAATAAGTAAATGTTTCTCTACATGTTTCGATAGCAATGCTATCATCCTATCATCCAGGAATATATTGATACTAGAGTATTCATATATTCCTATGGTAATATTAGAGTATTCATATGTTCCTATAGTAATACTAGAGTATTCATATATTTTTATAGTAATACTAGAGTATTCATATATTCCTATGGTAATATTAGAGTATTCATATATTCCTATGGTAATATTAGAGTATTCATATATTCCTATAGTAATACTAGAGTATTCATATATTCCTATAGTAATACTAGAGTATTCATATATTCCTATGGTAATATTAGAGTATTCATATATTCCCATAGTAATACTAGAGTATTCATATATTCCTATGGTAATATTAGAGTATTCATATATTTCCATAGTAATACTAGAGTATTCATATATTCCTATGGTAATATTAGAGTATTCATATATTCCTATAGTAATACTAGAGTATTCATATATTCCTATGGTAATATTAGAGTATTCATATATTCCTATATTAATACTAGAGTATTCATATATTCCTATGGTAATAAGGAGTATTCATATATTCCTATAGTAATACTAGAGTATTCATATATTCCTATGGTAATAAGGAGTATTCATATATTCCTATAGTAATACTAGAGTATTCATATATTCCTATGGTAATAAGGAGTATTCATATATTCCTATAGTAATACTAGAGTATTCATATATTCCGATCGCATTGCTACCGAAACGTGTTAAGATATTTATTTATTTTTTATAAAAGTGGTGTAAACAAAGTACATTTTGAATTATTTCATTAATAAAGACGCCACAAAGTTACCAATCGTTTGAAGAAATCATCAAGTATTTGATTTAATTAATCGTGTCATGTCTTGCTCGGGCGCCCCCGTCTTCTTCTTCTATTCATATTCCCATCAAATATTCCCCTTACACACGTTTCTTCGTTCATTCGCTATACATGCCCAAACCATCTAAGCGTCCATTTTTTAACCTTACTCATTACGCTTACATCAGCCTTGCATTATTTGCGAATATCAAAATTTTTCACACTATCATACTTGTTTTTATTTATTTTAAATTTTACCATATAAATCAATGATTGTATTTTTTAGTACAGGTATCTTAAAATTCGTTTTTTTGTCTTTTATATTAAATAATGCAAAGTGTACTTACAGTACTTACACAGATGCTATTAATGATGCTACAGAAATGGACTACTTGCTACACGGCCCAAGCTAGTAAAAATGTTAGATAGATAAATAGTTTTATAACACATTCGCCACAGAGATTTCATTTCTAAAAGGAATATGACCGTAACGTATTGCATTTGTTCCAATCGAGTAAAATAATGATTTGCTACTTCAGATATTACGTATTTTAAAAGGTTTACAAAAGAGAAAATTAAGAACAATGAGAATTCTACCATTATTGTTTCAGGGGTCATAAAGTTCGGATATTGTGGCTCATTTATATGTAATATTTTAATTGATGATGGACTGGATAATCTATTAACGTATGAATAGGTTTAAAAATATTTACTAAATATAGAAAAATGTAGGGTAGTGTTGAGCCTTTTTTATTTGTGCCAATGAAATAAAGGTGGGGTGGGGTGCTGCTGAGCGTAGGTGCGATTTTTAATATTATGGGTGAATGATATTGGCGATAATTTTGTGGGCGCGGTTTTTTTATGAATATTGGATAATGGCCCATTTCCGTTATTTCCATTATCTATCGTCAGAAGAAAGGCAGTTTCTGAGAAACCCGGAAAACTCACGGTCCATCTAGGCCAGCTCCAAGCGTCGGCCCTAGCAGACCTTTCCCAAGGGCGGGTCGCAACTGTATTTCAGCGGGGCACGCCATCCATAACGGCTAAGGGGATAACAACTCCGCCGTATTGCTAAACTTTCGGTTCAAATTCGGCGGTTGCGAGATTTATATTTGGCTCGAAATAGAGCGCCTTCGTTTCTTTGCCAACTTTGCTGCCAATGTACAAAAGTTCGGGCAATTGATACTTTACCGACTGTTTTATTTGATTTCATATTATTTTCTGTCGGACGTTTCTGCTACAGTGTTCGCTGTCATTTATAAGCTCGTTGCTTCGACGTAATGCGCCAATAAAACTTCAAACTAAATAATGAACACTTTTAGTTGCTTTACACGTTTATTCAACTCTTGTATTAAAGAAAAAATACTATCCATTTAATCTTGTTTTTACACTTAATATACTGAGAAACGATTTAATGTTTTCCTTTGAAATTAGATATGATAATAACAGCCGGAATTCCAAGAAAAAAATCGTTAAACGCTAATTAAAAAAAATATGTTCGTCTCTTTCCCCATTGTGCAAATTTACGTTTCGTTTAATTGTCTAAAAAATTACAAACTACTGTATTGAATGGTAGGTACATATCTTCTGTATAAATAAAAATGAATGTTTTTCTACCTGTATGTCCTAGATTTTTTTTTCAAAAATTACTACACCAGTTTCGCTGAAAATAGGACAGTTTATTTTTATTAGTTTCGGGAAGGTTTAGAGAGTAGTTTAAATGAAATCCAATATGCAAAACTGTTGCTATAACGTTTTAAAATTAGTATGAAAAACATTAAATCCGCTATGTTGTATTGAGGTTAGCCCGTGGATATATCAATTTGGTTAGCCATAGATTACATATTTAAAAGAAGACGGTTTGTTCAAGTAGAATATTTTTTAAAATTAAAAACACAAGTATGAAGGAACTTTTTTTTATTTAAATGTGTCTTGAATCCAAAGTATTTTATATATGTAATCAAAGGTAAGATTTCATACTCGTAAGATAACAATAATAAAGTAAGAGAAAATACGACAAAATTTCATATGTACTTTCTATTCAAAATATGTAATGGTACCATGTATCGGTTTCATAAATGTTCACAACATAAGAATACCCAGCATCGCAAAAGATGATATTGGTCCTGCAGAAATCTTGTGTAAAGTTACCCAAAAAAAAATGTTTTATAAATGTTCCGTATATAAAATAATATTCGCCTTGAGACGCTTTGTCGAAGCGATCAGGGACAGGATAAGGGAAAGAGAGATGAGAGAAAAGTTATATAAGTACGTGTGTCATTCACTTGTCGGTTTTGCTCAAACTTATTGAATTAAATCGATCGGTTGTTCGTCTTCAGATGCTCCCAAATTTTCGATCAATATCTTAAACATTTCCTTGGCATTTGTTATGAACTTAGTAAAACTTTCCGAGAGACCGAACTTCCTAAGCCCGCAAATTTGAGTTAAAGGCTTTCCAGAAAGAGTTAGTTAAGGACTTATGAACCTTTTAACCGCAGTAAAATGGCGGAGGCTTTATGCGTCTAAGTGAAAAATCACGTAATGAATCGCCTGCTAATGAGCCGCCATCGCTCTTGCCGAGGAGACAAGAATTCGGCGATCACGTAAATCTTAGCGGCCTTCTGAGGCTTTTTACAAATGTCACGGAAAAAATAACCTTTTGAATTGAGCTCCCCCGTGCAATTCATCATTCTCACTTTTGTTTCGGAAACATTGAAAAAAACACTGTTGTCAATTGAAAGAGAAAATATATGCAAAGCGTTTTAATTTTCGTTATGAAAAACATTACTAAACCAAATACTTTCTCTTGAACGCTCTGCTTGGTTTGGTTATTTACGCTCCTGCCAGTTTGACAATGCTCTTACAAAGTGACAAAGCTGTCGCGGAATTTAATTTAAAATATAACGGAGGTACACGGAATCAACACAAATACAATGGATAATAGTTTGCAGACTTTAACTGATATGTATTTAAACAAGAATTCACGATTGTTAATCAAAAATTACTTAATCGGAATTGGAAATACTCTCAGTATCTCTTTGTTAAGAGATCACCATTCAAAGGCAATGCGTTACTTTAAATTGCTTTCGCTTTGACAATTGACGAGTTCCTAATATTCAGGGTCTTCCAACATTCTTCCACCTCTTTTTCCACCTCTAACGCATGACTTCTTGAAACACTATTTGTGTAAAACGATAAAATTACCATGCGATATTAATTTGTACGTTCCTAATAACTATGCTCATGGAAGATCTTATGTACTATTTTTGTTTTACTTACACTCCAATCAAGGTCGAAGCTGCGTTGACCGTTGATATTTTTACCGTCACTTGCAAACAGTTTATCGACTACCTTTTGACACATGTCGCAAAATAGCTATAAAACTGTTCCAATGACCCTTGTCATGTTTTTCAACTATGTACATATCACAAAACATATTTTTCCTTTTTTTTCAGATAACACATACAACAATGTTGTACTTCCATGAGTTATCAATTCAACTCATTATGGAACTGTTAATTATTATTCCAAGAAATTAGGTTTCACAGAGTTTTCAATGCAAATCGATACCTTAGTTCAATAGGGAAATAACTCAAAATTTATGGGTTTTGAGTTAATGATGAAAAATAGTAAAGAAACTCTCCCTTCTCATATTTCAATAAAACAGTAAGTCTAATTCATCGTAATTATGTAGTCAGATAATTCTTTATGGAATTATAATGAAATCAGCACATTAACAGTTCAATGGAGAAACATGTCAAATATTTCCATTTTGAACTTAATAAATGTAGCCATTTACACCTATGCTATGATAGGTTGATAAATTACTTACATGTTTCATCTATTGTTATTTTATAGGTGGACAAAATAACTTTACATCGGAGCGATGTCTTTATGAAAAAATTTCCCTTACAATTTTTTCATAATGAAGTATTTTGAGTTAGTTCCATTTGAACTAAGGTATCGAAGTATGTATGTGAAAATATAAAAAATAAAAATAAATATACATAAACAACACGAAAACATCATAAATAAATGTACAGGCTCGAAACATTTTAAAGAGTGGATATCAGAACAGAGTTGGTACCTATCATAAACGGTTGTCCAGATAGCATTTTTTTAATAAAATTTCATAAAATCATTTTGAGATTTGTCCGAAGCACACACCTGTCTCAATTCCTCGGGTAACTTGTTATAGCTATGTATTCCAATGATTTCAGCAAGTATTTTTTCGAGTGTATTTTTGATATGTGTAGTTTGTGGTGTGTTTTGTTTGGTATACATCGTGATTATAATTTAGTTATATTTGTGTGAGTATGGCATTGAATGATATTTAAAATAGTGTTTTTGTTATTTCATGGCTAGGAATAATCTTAAACGGTAATACTAGTGCGTGCCGGTAAAAATATTTAACTGGTATATCCAATGGCAAACCAAAAAAGTTACGCAGGGCCCTGATTTAAATTATCTGCACCTCCTATCTGAACGCCGAAACACCTCTCACAAAAAAAAAATCTAAAATACTCACAGAACTTAATAAAAACATTAATAAATTCGATTTACTTTAATTCTTTAAAAAAATAAATTTAATTTTACGAGTTAAGCAGAATAACAGTTAATAATATTTATTTTTGGAGTTATTGATTTTATATCGACCCGTGTGGTACCGGTCTTATTGTTAAACGACAAAACGATGTACATATGACGTCACGCGTACCCTGACAGATTTAAAGCGTTTTCTCGGGCATTGAAATATTCCAACTCTTAACAATTATTTAAATTATGAAAACAACATTAAAACAAAAAAAGTTTTTTTTTTGGTATTTTTATTTAAAAAGAAATCAAACGGCAACACTGAAGCAATATAACACATTTTATTCGTACGACATTTGTATTTTCATACTTACGGATTTGTTCGCACATACTCAAAAATCTGTAGTTCGTGGATAGTCGTAAACTATACAAACCGGTGTGAATTTATTTCGTTCTTTATTAAAACATTTGAATGCTTCATGAGAGAGTCGTAAAAGCCCGTATTTAATAAACACTTCTAGGGATCTCATTTATCAATGGAGGTGGAAAGAATTCCTTCCGCGAATTTATTTTTTATCAGCTAACCTTGACTACACTTTTGAGTTACGTGTTAAAAAAAAAAAAAAACAAAAAAAATTGACCGCGGTTAAAATTATTTTTAATCTTGAATAAATATTTCCCGCGTTAAAATAGCAAGTGTCGGGAATCACGTTTTGTGAAGGTATCTAAATAATCGTAAAATTAAAAATGAAGCACGTTTTAAGTCTAATTTTAGAAATACAATTTTCACGGTTTATTTAAGGTATCCGGGGGTAAAGTGTAGTAACTTTGGGAGTGATTCTACAATCTTCATAGATAGTACAAGAAAATAAGATCAATAACGAAAAAAATCGATGTTCCAAAGTCTTAAATCTTAATATGACTTAACTATGACATTCATAAAAAAAATATTTATCTCTTTTACTTATATATGATACAATACTGTGGAATCAAACCCCGGAGATCCTGCAAATTACACTTGTATGTATAAGAAAATGGATATCAGATGAGTTTTTTTTTTAATATTTCACTCTCCATGGCAACCGTTTAAATATATTTTTGGAGAAAAGGATTCAAATTTATGTTTTGAGTTTATTGTAATCGTTTTTAAGGGTTCGCTTATGAGAATTTTTATCCTGTCATATGTAGGACCTGTTAATAAGTTCTTTACATATCAGAATTAATCGTGGTACCAATACTGGATTAAACGCTATTTAAATAAAGTTTGTTCTTTCAAATTCCGGGGTCATTAAGTTTGTACAGCTTTTCCTGTCAGCAATTTCTAGTTCTACGCCATTATTTTAAAACCCGATATAATTTCTACTTAGAGATATCTCAAGTTAAAAATGATATAGAAGTATAGTTCTGAAATGCATCTTCTTCTCTCCAAAAAAAGAGATAAGACCCCATATCAGTTGTTCCTATTTTTCAAACGTTCAATGAGAATAAATCTCGGGTGACGTCTGATAGCGAAGCAAGCATTTATCATTACTTACAACTAATTATTCTCTCGTTTTATTATACCTTGTTTAATTATAATAATATTTATTTTAATTTTCAATCGATCGGTTATGTACCTCAATTTTTTTTTGGCATTGGTTAATCACTTACCATAACTTCCGAAGACCCACATTCTAAGTCTGGTTAAGAAGTGTAAAACATATAATAAATATATTTTCATTATAATTGTTGTGAGTACGACTTAATTAAATACATTACTCCACGACAAGCTCTTTACCTTTATTTAATTACGACGATAATACTATGAACGAGGAACGGACAACCTCAAGACCAATATCCCGTAATTCGTAATCTCGAAAACTATATTATTCCAAGGTGAAATTTAAGAGCAATGAGAGCTCGTACCTCTAGTTTTAATAGAAGGGGGATTAACCTATGATATAATGACATTCTTTGGTGACTCTGAAAACTATTTCAATAGTGAACACTAATGATATCTACGAAAGTATCACGATAGTAAAACAACAGACGTATTTCTTTTCCTGTTACCTGATACCGTTCGAATCGTAGCTACATAATATTAAAATGATTCATATGAAACATTTCAAACGCGTGCGTGATGTACTTTTTTCAGAGCAAATGAGAAATTCCCAAACTGACAGTGGGGGCGTGTTGTTTTTTAATAAACGAGCATCCCTTTAGCATTAAAATTTTATAGGAAAATATGACCCCTCGCTAATGGCGGCCGACGAATGTGGCACGCATCCCCGAAATTTTTGCCTTCTACCTTCCGCAAAGTGGGCACGACGGGTCCATTATACGACTCGGTACAGTTCCGTCTACATTGAGAGTGCCCCCAATTCCACGTCTAAATATAGCCCCAAACGTGTGCGCGTGGTGCACTTTAGCTCTAAACTATATTGGTAAGTTTTAACACTGTTTCGTACGCGATCATCTCAAAAGTCGAGTAAGAGCTCGAGATTTATGTAAATCTCTTCCGTTTATGTTAGTCTGCCGCTATAATTGGATTGCAGTCGGGGGGGTGCTCCAAGCCCCATGTCCGCTTTCTGCTCACCCCTCGCCTGGTACAGTGGCGGAACTATGTACAGTTGGTCATGAAAGTGCGGACAAAAATGGAGGACGATGCGAACGTTTTTATTATGTTGTTTGAAATTTACTTCACAAAACGCTATGTTCTAAGTGAACATTTTTAACATCAATACCCAACGTCTGGTCGGGAGTCTCAAAATATCTGAAAAAACTCTCTTAAATATGTTTTTAAATCAAATTTTAAAATGTTATATTGATTTACATTAAATCTTAAAAAATTAATGGAGTTCTACAAATTAAACACAATTTTTTTTTATAGTTAATTATATAGTTAATATAGTTATTGTAATTTTATAGTTTAGCCAAGTGTCATGTGACAATTGTGTCAACTTACCATGTATATTATTATGTCGGGCGCGCATGTGGCTTGTTTCAAGATGTGCACCAGTTCTGAAAGGATCAATGATGCCAGTTCCTCGGAACACCTTCTATTTGAATACTGGTAAAACAAGGACACCATTCCCACCTGACGTCTGTGCCCTAAAGATTGCAATCTGTTTGTTAATATGGGGGAATCTACCAAAAGGACCGCCATTACCTGAACAGAGTTAAGGGTGGATACATATCAAAGAACATTGTACAAATTGGTTATTAAATAAAAATGAACAAAACTATTACAAAAAAAAACATTTGCTATGCACTTTTTCTTCTTCAATATCATACTTCCAGATTGGGATGTACATAACCTCACATTTGGATCTGCTTTATTTTATTATCAAATCGGTGTTACCCGATGTTGCCATAATAAAGAAAAAAAAATCCATAAATTTCTACACTTTTTTTCACAATTTGATTTTTAAATAAATATACATCGTCCTTCTACTGATATGAGAGCTCCGCTGTAGCAAAATGTTATTGATAAGGTTATATAATAATAATAATAATAATAATCGCATGATTTTTAATAGTGCCGTTTTTGTGAAAAATCACCTCAAGGCCGCTGTACAAATCTTACTTCCTATTCTTACATTATTCCTATATTACATCTGACTTTTTTTTTGACAGGTTATCATTACACATTATTGCTTTGTACTAATCCTATAGGTCTGAATACGATTCAATCAAAGTCGACTTTGATTAAAAAAGGTCAGTTTTGTGAATCAAATGTGAGCTTGGGGGCCGGGTAGTCAATCACTCTTCTCAGGCCCTATAGCAAAATTATTTGTATTTTTGTGTGTGTATTACTTGTAGTGGCCTAAACACGATTGAAAAGTACCAGATAGTATTCTAAATTGTCAATTCCATTACTTGTCTATATTTGATGATAACAATTTAACAGAAACTAAACTACAAAGAGTCCTCTTTCATTTTATTATTTTTTGTGTTGATACGATAATTTAATACGTAAAAAAAAATTCTTATTATGTTTGTAGTGAATGTTTCAATTTCAATGAGATACTTTTTTAAACCTTTTTTATTCGAACTTGTTTTCGTTTTCAATACTTTTTTTTTAAAAGGGGGTAAGGTTCCGCTACTGACCTATATTATACCCTCCTTACATCCACCTACCATGAAGCCGTGGGGAGTTATAAAACTACATCCTTCTCTTATGTTTCAGACGGTTGTTTCACATTTAATCTTTTTTTTAAATTTTATGTTATTCACTCCAGAGAAAATACTAAAAAAATGAATTAAATTAAAAGACACGTTTGAATCCACTTTTATTTTTGTATAAATACGTCGACTTGTTTTGACTGAATCATCTTCACAACATTAAATACACAATTTTGTAGTCCTGAAGATGGTTCAGTGGAATCGAAACTAGTCGACGTATTTATACAATAATAAAAGTGATTTCAAATAAAGTGTCTTTTCATTTAAGTCTTCATATCAATCAAGAAAGTTTTTGCTCATTTTGAAAAACTAAAGATTTTATTTATTTATTTCATAGGGGGGTGATATTTATGGGGGCAACAAAATACAAAATCCCTCTACTAACCTACCCCGTACGTTATATATTCTTTCTCAATTCCTCCTACCAGAAACTCAGTGCTCCATAGAGGCTGGAAACTGCATCTCAATCACTGCATTACCATAATCCGCTAAAGGTTGCGGAAAAATTCAATTTCGAGCATTTTCTTTTATCGATAAGACTCTTGATTCCGGATTGTGCATTTTCATATATAAATATGCCGTATCACATATGTAGAATATTTATTAACATCTTAAGTGCCGCATCTCGGTGGAGAAGTGCAAGCTTCGCTGAATAATGTTTTAAAGCAGCTTCTATTGAATGAATTTCCATGCTAGCTTTCTTTGCTCCATGTTCATGTAGATTTGAACTGAATTCGTTACGTTCAACGTATTGTGTAAACCGTTCAAAATGCTAATAAAGTTTTGTTTTACTAATATATTACTCACTATGCCAATCACATATTGAATACGGTAACATAGGTTGGGGTAGTGCTTCTTCTACTGCCGTCAATTCTATCATTAAATCCCAAAAATTATTCATAAAACTCCCTCTTTCTGCCAGGACCTACCGATACGATCTTCTATATCATCAACGTTATGGACTTAAAGCAACTCTTTACAAGAAACATTCTAGTTAATTTGAGTCAAAATAATAAAACAAAATACTAATCAACACAAACCTACATAATGCATTAACCGAAAATAAATAATTTCTCCATACTCCTTTTGCTAGAACTGCATTTGGATAAAGTCACTTTAAGTGCATAGCATGCAAATTATACAAACCACTACCAGTTACGACTAGATAAATAGAAACACTGAGTAAATTTAAACATGAAATAATACTTTGGATCATTAAAATAGGTCGTCAAATTATTGCTAACTACTGTAATCGCCGGCGATCCAAAAGTCTTCAAACTAATACAAATTGTTGAAGACTATTTTCACATTTAATTCAATTTAAATATATTACAAGATTGGTGTAAACTTAACAAACTTTCATATACATCAGTAAATGCCATATAATCAGATTTTTTAGAATAAATCCATCCTCTCAACTTTTAATATTTCAAATAAATCAACAATATTTTGCTGTCGCCTGAAAACGAAATTAATTAAATTCTCATTGTTTTCTATTCTAAATTTAATTTTCTTACTCGTATCAATTCAATAATTAATGAAGGTTTAAGAATGCTTGGCTTCATTCTTCAAAATTCCAAAGACTTCGGGAATATTTCGACACTAAAATTATTATACTCTTCCTTAGTTTGTACTCCCTCACTATAAAATCCACTCCGATTACATTGAAAAAGTTCAACATAAACTTCTAAGCTATGTTAACTATAAACTTGGATTACCTATTGAAATTATAAATTACAAATACTTAGCGAAATAACTAAAAGTATTAAAACTCACAGATAGATGATTGGTTTCTGGGCTAACTTTGTTTTTTTTTTTTTTTTAATTATTAATGGTATTAAAGACAGCCATGATATAGTCAGTAAAATTGAATTTAATATTCCAGCTAGAACTACTGGATATAAAATTTTATCCAATTCTGACAATAATTTCAGGACTGAGCCATTTAAAAATTCATTTGTACCTAGAATTCACGCAGAAGGTAATACTTCTTCAGACATAGTAGATATGTACAACTGCACGGAATACAAATACAAAAATACGATTATTGCTTACATCCTCAACAATTATTAATAAGATATGTGTCTACAGTATAAGTATCAGTGAATTTGAGGTGTGTTTTGTATATTCGCCTCTGTTGCTAAATATTTGGAACAGTACTTGCACGATGTTATTGCTAAATTTGTTCATGAAACAAATTAAATATTTAGTTGTTGTATTTCGTGAAGTCCATCTATTTTAATCTATATACCTAAAATAATTGAGAATAATAAATATAATTGAGAATAATAGAATAATAAATATAATAGATGAAGAAGACGTAAAATAAACAGGTATCTTTAACTCATTGATTAGAGCCTTGTCCCGGTAAGACAGAGGTGCCGGGTTCGACTCACAGATGCATCTGATACCTTTATATTTTCTGTACATCTTTCAGTTTCGTGTTTCATTTGAGATTTGTTAATATTATCTTTCTCGATGATTAAAACAATTTATTTGTTACTTTTAAGTACTCTATGTAATAAGAATTCTCCGGAGTTCCCAAAGTTCGGTTTATTTTAAAAGCGTGTATTCTTTTCTGAACGTTTTTGGTTAACCTTCGTACAATTGGTTCGTACAGTTAAAGTAACATACGTTGATTCTATGATCTGAGATTAGTTGTCACTATTTTGAACGCGTAACCATGGAAATTTAGTTCAGTGACACTTGAGTTTACTCCTATCGCATGGTGTTTGATGCGTTAAATGTGTTTATTTTTCCTTTATGTTTTTACGTATTTTAATTGCACGCGACGCCATAATTACCTCCTATTCCGGTTTGATGCTACGATGCGTTCACAGATAAGAATAATCGCCTTGTATTCCACCTCCCTTTCTCCTATTGTCTGCTCGCCCTCACCCTAATTCACGCCCATTTGCTCCCATGGGGAAGTTCTTTACTCTGCGGATGCGTCCAAGACGCGAGTCAAAATAATTCTCTCAGCCATTATTTTTAACACGTCGCGGACCTTACTTCACACCGACCGTGCGATATGGGAATATTCTATTTATTTAACGCAAAGACACATTTTCTAAAGTCACACTGTGTTCAAAAATAATATTCCCTACTGAAAAATACATCTTTTTTACAACAACGCACGAAATGTTTCAAAACGTTGTTTTCTGGCCGCGAAAGAAAAATACAATCCAAACCACTTGTATGAAAACTAAACGAAACATAATAACAGATAGCGCTAATTAAAATATTTTTTGAAAAATTCACTCTTAACACCTAATGCCTTTAAATATTCTTATGAAGTGTTTGTTGTCGTTTGTACATACGGAATATGAAATGGAATACATTATGTTAATTAATTGATAAACTAAAGTTTTTAAGACAAGAATTTTGTGCATAGCGCAAAGGTTAACAATTATTTTTATAAACAATAATTATTAGCCTAAAACACTCAAAATAATTGTTACCCTTTGCGCCATGCACAAAAATCTTGTCTTAAAAACTTTAGTTTATCAATTAATAAATATTTGACAAGTCAAAGCATTGTTCACCAATAAAATGTAGACATAATTTGTCTCGACGCCATCTATTGAGGGATTTAGTAGTTACAAGCCTTTCTCATACTAATAAAGTTGGTTGTTTACAGGTGAAATATAATAAAAACAGTAATTATTGAATTAAACACTAGTATATCTTGATTAATTTGGCGGGTTTGTGATAAGCCGACGTAGCTCAACGGTAGAGCAATCTGACCGGCAATCAGAAGGGTGTAGGTTCGAGTCCTGTCGGCGACATTTATCTTTTCTCGGAAGGTTTTTTTCAATTTGGATGAGTGTTTCAGGCTAATAATTATTGTTTATAAAAACATTATGTTAAGTTTAAAACTATAGTACATTAAAAAACTTATAGAAATATTATGTATTGGATTCATTCTTGAAGGACATGTGTAAACCCTCCAACAAACAATTCATCTCAATATTAAAAGCATTAATGTGATTTTGGTTTATATCTTCACGAAAAACACTTTTAGATTCATAAATATAAAAAGAAAATAAATTAATTTAAAGATATTAGTATTTATTCACCACTATATAAAGATGTATTGATATCTACAAGTTATTATGTATTCATATAATCCTGATGACGAAAGCATCGCTTTAGAAACATGTAGACATCAATGTATTATTTATAAAGTGGTGAATACTTAGTATATTTTTAAATTCACTTAATTTTTTACTTTATTTAAATAAACCTCGTAAATATTGACGCCATTTTTTGTTGTTAATATGATATGACATTTGTCGGAAACTGCAAAAATTGGATATTTAAAAATGGGTTGTTTGGTGCGTAGTTTCCGTATTTTCTTTATTAAAAAAACCCAAACTAAGAACCTACAACCCATTTAGAATATTTAATATTTACAGTTGGAACATTGTATGCAACTATTGTCTAATGTCATTTTATGAAAATTGAACATGGCGGCCTCAACTCTACCTCAATATTTAAGGGGATTGTATTTAAAGGAAGAAAAAAATTAAGTTAATTTTTTTTTGTATTTCCGCATGTGCAAATGTTTTGTATTTATTGAGTATTTTTCTTCCTTTAATCTCAACTGGAAATATTTACCGTGTTTCTTTCTAAAATATTTGAATTAGCGCCATCTGTGAGCGCACATCACGTTTTTAAAGTTTAAGCTTAAGCTACAATTTCAACCTCGTAAGGTATGTTTATATGTTAACAAGGCATAATATTTTATTAATTGATAAACTAAAGTTTTTTTTTTTTTTGATAAACTTAAGTTTTTAAGACAAGATTTTGTGCATAGCGCATTTGACCGGCAATCAGAAGGGTGCAGGTTCGAGTCCTGTCGGCGACATTTATCTTTTCTCGGAAGGTTTTTTCAATTTGGATGAGTGTTTCAGGCTAATAATTATTGTTTATGAGCATAATATTTCGTCGAGTATTTGATCAGACGTTTTTTATTACTATCTGGTAATTTACTGAGCATCCCAAAATCATTATTATCCAGGTAATCAATTAACTCATACTAATCTTCAATTTATTTTTTATAACTTATTGAAGTTTGTAAACCTCGTTGTAATATTTAATCATTGAAGAAGATAATATTAACACATCCCAAGTCTTGAACTTGAAGTATTATACCGGTGTAAATGGCGTAAATTGAACTGGTCTCATTAGCTAAGTTGGTTAAGCGGTTACCCTGGATAGGTAGAGGTCCTGGGTTCGAGTCCCAGATGCGACTGAAATCTTTTTAATTTCTGTTGTTTTTTCGGTTTCGTGGTTCATTTGGGATGTGTTAATATTATCTTCATCAATGATTAAATCATTCTAATATCTTTGGTGTATTGATGTGCGCCTAGTAACGGTAAAGATTAAATCTTACGACTAAAAAAAGTCATACTGGTATTGACGTCCATCGTTTCTAAACTATTTGAACCAGCCCGCATTCAGCGTGGGAAGTTAGGACACAAGATTTGCTTTGGGTCAAGTCTTTTCATTACTTGGTCTGTGGTGTATTCTATCTATAACCTTTCTCTAGATTGCAACAACTAGCCATAGTCTACTATTTTATTGTTGGCCGCTCTGCTTTTTCTTTGCTTTGCTTTTTCTCCTTTGCGGCTAGTTGTACATTGTTCGTTCTAGCTAAGCGATGGTCATGATTATAATCACTTCATCATTTGGAAATTTGCAGTAAAATAGGTGTAATGGCATGTGCATCTATTGTCTCTTTACAAAACGAAGGCAATCGCTAAGTTGGATCCTCTGTTTAACCCATTAAAATCTAATGTTCACTCTAAATCTGTCGAGGAATCGCCGTACTGAACTGAACTCCTCTATACAAATCCGCCATACTCGAGATGATTTTGCGACAATCTCTTCTCTACATATAAAAATTAATGTTTATCTGTCTGTACTCCATTATTTTCGAAAATTATTCTACCAGTTTCCATGAAAATAGAACAGCTTATTCTTATTAGTGCCAGGATGGTTTAGAGAGTAGTTTGAATGAAATCTAAAATTTAAAACTGTTGCTATAACGTTTTAAAACTACTATGAAAAACATTGAACCCGAGATGTTTGTGTTGAGGTTAGCCCATAGATATACCTCTCTGGTTAGCCACAGATTACATAGTCGAAATAAGACGGTTTGTTTGAGTAGAATATTTTTAAATGGAAAGACAAGTAGGCACCTACTTAAGAAGTTTATTATTTAGATACATTTTGAAAAAATAAAATTTTCAAATGAACGTTTCATTGTTTCACTGTTTTGAGATGGTAAAAGTCATCACAAGGTATTACTTTCTATGAGAAATCAATTATGGCACCCAAATGAGAAGCAAGAATTCACAACTTCATACTTCATAAGGTAAAGCCGGATTCACATGAGCTAGTATAAAAATTTTAAAAAAAAACATAACCTCATCTTATCGTAAATTAAAAAAATATATATATTAATATCATTTTATTTTTAAAATTTATAAATACATTTTTATTCATTTGTTCTAACGATTAAGCAACGAATAATTTACTAAAAAAAAAACAGTGAGAAGTAAATAATTTATTTGCATCTCGCTTTTTTCCACATTGGAAAATACTCTATGTATGTTAAAGGGAAACCAACATGCTGAGTCGAAACTTTTCCCTAAAGGCTTAGGTATACTTAGTTACCGGAACTGTTTTGAATATGTCAGATACTGTCAAACTTTCATCTTCTTCCTCGCTTTCCACTCGACAACCATCTTGAACCTCGTATTATTAATCTAAATTGGAAAGACGTATTGGCAGTTGGAATTTATGGCTTTATTAGCGCAGACCCTTGAAAAATCACGTTATATAAAAAAAAAAGAAATAAAAAATATTAAAATACAACAAGCATACTTTAAAAAAATATATATACATGTTGCTACGGCCGATTCGAACCCAGATCAACTGCTCGAAGGCAACTATACTGACCATTAGACCACCAACTATTTAAATAACTGCGGAATAAATTCATTGTATTATAGTACTGAAAATTAGAACAGTATAATTTGAATTTTAGAATGTGAATATTACGTACGCCATATTTACATCGCAGCGGAAATTACGTTATTTACTAGCGCACATCCGTGGAAAATCACCGGATAAAAATAAACGTATTTAAAAAAAAAAATTAATTTAAAATACATAGGCGAATACATATTTTTTTTAATATTGCCCTGGCCAAGAATACTAACCATTACAACTTCAATTCTTGTAATAACGGTGGCATAAATTCATTATATGTAACAGTGGCGTGTTTCGCTCTAGGACCAAAGGTAGAATGTGTGTAGTTTTTAATTGAATATGTGAAAATGGCTGATTGTTGGGTTTGTAAATTCATTACAAAATTCATGGAAAAATAAATTGCAACCAGAAACTATTATCGTTTAATATAATTAATTGATTCGTTTTTCTTATGGTAGGCACAGCGTTTCAGCCTGCACGGACTGCACGCGACTGATATGTACCAACCGAAAATATTAATATTCATTAATATTCCATACTCCATCAAAACTGACATTTAAATTAATAAATAATTAACTTTTTATTCTGAAATAACCATTTCACAAGCAACAAATATCCTAATCAAACGTCTCCATTATGAAAATAACATATAGTGTTCATTATATTAAAAAATGAGTAATTAAATAAGAAAATTTCCTCCGAGAAAATTACAATAAAAATAAATTATTTTTTTAGAATACCTAAGATATTCTTTATAATATTATGGTATAAAAGATCTTAATATTGTTTCGCAGAAGTTTACCTGGCCGAAACGCGAAGAAATTTTTTGTAAGTAATCGAGTTTTTGTACAGATGGGTACAAAGCACTCTTTTGTATACAGTGGTAGCAGAGCGAACTGCTCCTCACGCCGAACTGATGAATCGGTTGGAAAATATGGGAAATTTTTCTTATAATAAATAAGAAGAAACTTTGAATAAAAGGTCTGTTGTAAAACTTTCAACAAAAAGTCTTCTCTGAAGTTGACTTTTAAAGTTGCCTGTATTTTATTTGCAAACCTCCGTTTTGCTAAATCATGACAAATGTTCAGATAAGGGGAAAACTCGCGAAGTTGGAAAATCTTCCCTGAACATTTTCCTCGCAGAAACGATTCACTTTTTACACGTTACTTTTTCACCTTAATTTCGTTACCCGTGACATGTCACGAAATTGTTTCTAAGATTATTGATGGGCCCCGAGAAAAGATTTGGGAAATTGCGGAGGACGATAAATTTCAGATAGTCACGCGAGGAAGCGATAATAAAATTTGATATGATTAAATTATCTTCAACAACTTGCACAAAATCCATTTTATTTCAGCAGATACCAAGATACCATTCCAGATACCATTCCGCCAAGTATTAAATGACATCCTCGGGAAAGGATATTGAAAAAAATATATAAACTATATTTAAATTGACGGAATACAAATGATTTTATTTTTGTATTTATTTATTTTATTTTACACGCCCTATATGGGCTTTTACATATGTTATTAATTACAATAGTCACAGAGGTGCAAAACACATCACAGTAGGTACATAGATAAATTAGATAGCCTTTATGAAATACAACAACTAAATATTTCATTTGTCTCACGAACAAATTCAGCAATAACATCGTGTTTCCAAATATTTAGCAACAGAGGCGAATATACAAAACACACCTCACATTCACTGATACTTATACTCTAGACACATATCTTATTAATAATTGTTGAGGATGTAAGCACTAATCGTATTTTTGTATTTGTATTCCGTGCAGTTGTACATATCTGCTATGTTTGAAGAAGTATTACCTTCTGCGTGAAGTCTAGGTACAAATGAATTTTTAGATGACTCAGTTCTGAAATTATTGTCAGAATTGGATAAAATTTTATATCCAGTAGTTCTAGTTGGAAAATTAAATTCAATTTTTCTGGCTATATCAGGGCTGTCTTTAATACCATTAATAATTTATTTTTTTAAAGTTAGCCCAGAAACCAATCATCTATCTTAAATTTTAGATTCAGTAGTTCTAGTTGGAATATTAAATTTAATTATGCTGACTATAACCACCATTGTATTCTTGAAAATCTAGCAATCCACAATGGAGTGTTGATGCCAACCCTGATGTATGGCAGTAAAGCATGGAACTGCCAGAGGAGGGATGAAAGTAGACTGAATGCTGTAGAAATGAGATCTCTGAGGCGAAGTGTGGAAAAAACATTTATGATTGTGTGAAAAATGTTGAGATTCGTAAAGAATGTAAGGTTGGTGTGAGTGTAATGGGTAAGATTATGAATGTGACGCTTAAATGGTTTGGGGATGTTCAGCAAATGAATGAAGAATGGTGTTTAACCGTTTTAGTGCTATGCTTATTTTGCAAGGATGCATATAAATTGCTACAGCGTTTTAAATTATTTTTTTAAAATATGGTATTCAATAAAAATGCAATAACTTAGACAAATACCAATCAATTAAAATGATTTTTTTTTTTGAAATTATACAAATAAAGAATTAAATTTTATGAATATTATAGTTCTAATTTAAAAAACTACACATTTCAACTTTAAAAAAATATTAAACAATACAAAAATATAAGATTATTTCACGTCAAAATTGTGTTTTCCCGTGGTCCATGTACAGCGAGCGCATGTGAGATTGGATCGCCTAAGCTCATTTGCTTTGCTGCACACATTCATTTATGGGAACGAAGGTCTCGTCGTCCGCAGTGCCGCTGTCATTTGATATATTACGATCATCCGCAATAGAAGTAACTTCCTACGTGGTGACAAATATCGATTCACTTTTATGTGTATTTATTTTAACAGAATAAACAATACATACAGTTCTCAAGACATGCACCAAACGCATTATACCACGCTCAAAATGAACATGTCCTCTCCCAAGAATGACAAAAAGCACATTGATAATTTCAGCGCTATAGCGCTTCTCGCAATTTATTTAACTAAAGATTACAGCGCAATGGCGCTGGGCCGCACTCTAACGGTTAAGGAGAATATAATATGGAGCGAAAATGAATGGAAAAAGAATCCGGGGATGCCCGAAGAAGACATGACATAATCGAGTGAGTCAAATACTTGAGTCAGGCCATGTCAGAAGTCAGAATAACAGAAGAGAATGTACGAGACGATGAATGAATATGAATGAAGCATATGGATATCCTAAGTTCGTGTAGGTTTACTCTCTGCCTATCCATGCGGAGAAACAGCGTGATGGTTAGTTTGTTAGTATTATTGGCATGGCGGATTAAACAGTATTTTTGTAGTGATAAAATATGATCGATAATATTTTTAACGGATAGTATTTTTAATACATAAAAATTTAAATTGGGTGAGGGTAAATAGAATCATATAAAAAAGTCGTCTCAACATGGCCTAACCACAGGTTGAAACTGGCCTTGAACGCCTAAACATCTGTCACAATAATTTAAAACTAAAATTCATGCCGAACTTAGTAATAACATTATTAAATTTGATACTGATAATTTATTTTTTTTAATTTCGAGATTGATTAATTAATTTTATTGTCTTGGTTAATCGTAAAATGTAATTGTTAAAAATAAAGCGTAGTACAAATAGAAGATTTCTCTTCCTCTCCGGAGCTAAATGCAATTTATTGTACCTTTACTCCCATACCATCTTACTTATTAGGTTCTTAGGATTTAGCTTTGGTATACTTAAGCCAGCCTTAATATCGGTTTAACTTTACCTACGCGGGTAATAATTCCAGTTTATCACTATTCCGACCTTACTTGCTGTGCAATATTTACACATCGTGTATAGTAAGGGGGATAATTAAATTATCAGATTTTATTCATCGATTCTAATTTTCCATTTTGTTGAGTTATTTTCTTGGAGCTTCTACAATAAAACTTTATTTTTTCTTTCAAATAATTTGCATGAATCTCACCATAATGTCTCCATCCATTTGTCCTATATCCTTAATAATAGGTAAAATGGCTTACTTCCCGGGGTAGCAGAAATCTCAATATACACTGCACAGCGTGATAGGCCGGGCGGCATGATTAAAAGTCCTTACCAGGGGGCGGTGATGATGACGTAATCCCTACAAGGAGCCCAGCTTCACTTTGATGGATCGATTCCTTCTAGCGGATTTCCTAGTCCCTCTCCCGCCTCTGCTGGCCTGGTACCGGATACAGGAACATTTCTTTTGTCACTGTAGATGAAAGCTGAGATTTCGTCTCAACGGAAATAATTATTATTACTATCGTTGCTTTTTGAGAGATGATCGTAAATCCGATTGATAATCAAAATAAGGCAGACGAGCTAAAAAATAATATTAGTATGAAACCACGCTCAATAAACAAGACAATATTTTGAACGAAAGCCATCTTGTTATTATAATTATTTTGTAAAGTTGTTCTAATCAATAGTTTTACCAAAAGATGGCACTGATTGCTACATTTGCTGGCGTTGACGAAAAGCAGTACTTTTCAGACTATAACATAAACGAGTTGTCTCTTGAAGCGCATCGCATACACATGTACGTTTGAATATATAGAATACAATCAACATTTCAATATTACGTGTACATCATTTTGCACACTTAGTTCCTGCCTTTGACACGATATAGTGGTACGGGCGGCGTGGAGCGCGGCGCTGCATTGTGTGGTTATTTTTGAAATATTTTCTTGCAATAATTTTGTACATTTAAATATTATTTATATTTTCATGCGAGTAAGGTAGGGTGGGCCGTGCTTATGTTCCTATATGAACGACACCCCTCTGTTCGTGCATTTGGTCATGTAGCTCTCACGGTAGTCAACTTAAATCGATTTTTTTATTTTTTTTTTATTAAAGTTTTTGCACATTGGCTGGTTATCTTTTGGAATCATCTTTAATGGTCCTTAGGTAAATGTACGAATTGCATATACAGTGGAGGTAAGCAGAGACAATTAAACAACACAAATTAATCTTCTATCAATAAAAATAAATCATCTTTCATACGCAACTTGCCTTCAATTGAAACAATAACGTGAATTGTAACAAGGTGTGAAAAGCAAAGAATCAACCCCAAACAAACTTCGCTTCAACTAACATATATTGCTTCTAATCCATATCTCCCTTTGTTTCGATTATCCATGTTGTACCCTAATGGAATGATTTATTTTTGCATTCGCTCAAAAACGCGGATTTTGCAAAATAATAAAAATATTTAATGTAATAAAACATACAAATCCATCAGGAAAAACGACATACTGACGGAAGGTATAACTCTACAGAACTGCACTCTAAATTTCAACAAGATTCAATAGGACTGTTTCTTTTTTTCGTGATGGAATACGTTATTTCCACACATCTCAAAATGCTGTTTATGATGGTATACTTAAATGAGGCATTAAAATGGGTGAGTCTACCTGCGTAGATGTTTCTTTTGGTGCCCTCTTCTATCAGAGGTTGGCTATCGACAGAGAAAATTTCAAATCTGAAATATAATCACATCAGCGTAACTGCTCCGGCTGCGTGATTTGATCGTACTAAGCGGTTTATAGTAGTAAGGTGGACTCTGATAAAAAAATACATGAGAATACTAGCTAAGAAATCCGGGGAACATCGGAATTTTTGTAACTCTGATGAAAGACTCACTCACGACAAAAAAGGCATACTCGTCTACTCGTGAGTTATTCAACGAATTTAAAGTCTTAGATTTAAATATAATATACCAAAAAAATTAATTACTTCAAATCTATAAAGAAAACCTAAATTAAAGTCATTGAGCGCCAGGCCGAGAACCACAGGACAAATAATAATCCCTAAACTTAATACAACAACAGCTCAATACCATTACACACATTCTGCCATAAAACGTTTTCACGAACTTCCTAAAGAAATACAAGTTTAAAAAAATTATGAATTTTTTAAGAAAAAACTTAAAGCAAATACATTTTACAAGAAACTAATTTTAGGTGTATATTATAAGTTCACATGGAAAAAAATGACACCAGAATATCATGTTCATGGTAGTACTCTTTATATTAAATATATGCATAACAAACCATAATAGTACTCCCTCTCTAAACACGAGAATTTCTCACTTAAGGAGGTATTAATTTTAAAAATTATAATGTAAATAAATAAGAATAAAAACATTTTTAATACTTATATGAGCTGCTATGTTGAACACCCTTTGCAGTCTCTACCACAGCGCCCTTGAGGTGATTTTCCACAAAAACGGCGCTATACAAGTAATCCAATTATTATTATTGCCATGTAAACAATGTTGCTAATTATGTAATGATAAATATCTTAAAAAAATATATTTTAAAAATCGCATATAAATAATCTGTTTAAAATTATAAACAACATGTGTGACTCATCTTTAATTAATCAAATTCATCGTAATATAAAGCCCAAATTTGCGAGAAATCCTGAAACTTTTTAACATTTTTTTGACGGCCTCCATGGTCGAGGGGTAAGGCTTTCGACTACGAATCCGAAGGTCGCGGATTCAAATCCCGGCGTGCGCAAGTGAATTTTATTTAATTAATTTGTGCTGTTTCACAATTAATTAATTTAAAAATAATGTATCGTATATATGCACACGTTCCAGAGTGAAAGATACTGTCAGTATCGACCTGGTGAAAGACCACCATTCAGAATTGAAACGTTGCTTGAAATGGCTTTTAGCTGTGTTTGGTGACCAGATCTGAATAGCCATGTATTCCCCACCTTCCTCTGCCCCTTCTCCTTCCCCTCCCCAATACCTTCAGCCTCACAACATTCCCTAATTGGGAATACCATAGTCTCACTGGCTCCAGACGGTTTTTCATTTCTGTAATAATTGTGTGATGTATTCTTTTGGAAAGCCAAAATAAATAAATAAAACTGCACTCGTACAAGTCACGCAAGATTGAAATGAAGTTTAACATCTCGATGTTTAAATTGTGGCATTATTACGTATTTGTGAAAATAAGAATACCGAGTCGAAACAATTCAGACGCTGCTTAGTAAGAGTATCGGGTAATTAATCAAAGTTGCTTCGAAATAATTAAGGCGACTTATCCTAATCTATCCGATTAGCTTTGTGCTTTTCAAACTAGGGGCCTCGGCCCCCCAAGGGCCCTGAAACTTCCGCAGGAGAAGCGAGAAATACTTCACCTATTTTGAAATATTATAGTCGCACTAACACTCAATACACTTGCCATGTCTGTGTATAGCTGTGTCTGTTTAAATTCTCAATTTTCTTCATTTTTGCATTAATATTAAAAAAAGGAAATGTGTGAATTATTTCGAGTGGTTATAGTGAAGATCTTGGGAAATATGCCAACATCTTAGTTTTTTAAACCCACGAATAATATTATGGGCGCTAACAAGTGGTGTGATAATACTTAAAATGTACAATACTCCATTGTCAAATTGCTTTAATTAAAGCTGAATATGAACAAATACACGATTTACCTAAATCATTGCTATTCAATTCCGTAAATTTATTATTCATTTATTGAATACACATTTCAATCTGAGTATAACAAAATAATGGTAAATGCTCATAACACAAGACTACCTGCAAACGATGGACTTCTAATTCCCAGATACCTAAATAAATACGGTAAAAACTATATTCCAAAATTTACAACTTGTTACCTAATTCATTAAAAAAATGTGAACTGATTTTCGGACGGAGATGTGTGCTGAAAAAATTGTTGTGTGAACAAAATTTTTTGTACTTTTTTTCTCTGATATTCCGTGTATTTTTATGCCCTTTTCTTTTTAATTTTATCTTTACCTTGCGAATACTTTTTTATTTTTATTTTCTCTATATTTTTGTAGTTCTTTTTTTCAATTTTTACGAATATATATGTTTTTAAAAGAAATAATAACAATGTTTACCCGTTCTTTGTGGTAATACCATGGTTAAAGTCTCTGGTTTACAAAGTTATATAGTGATCCAATTACATTAGAACAAAAACTACCCACCTCATTTTGACAAAATACAAAAGTTTTGTGGGGCTAAATTTTCCACAAAAATCACGAAATAATTTTGAATAATTTTGAGAAACACCGATTTTACTTGATTTTAACTAACTAACTAACTAACCATCACGCCGTTTCCCCGCAGGGGTAGGCAGATAGGACGGACCGCCAACCAACTCTATCTTGGCATACACCTCTTGCTTCATTCACATTCATAGATCGTGTCATACATTCTCTTCTATTATTCCGACTTCTGACATGGCCCGATTCAAGTATTTGATTCACTTGATCGTGCCATGTCTTCCTCGGGCGTCCCTGGATTCTTTTTCCATCAACATTCGCGTCATACATTCTTCTTACACTCCTTTCTTCGTTCATTCGCTCCACATGCCCAAACCATCTAAGCGTCCCATTCTTAATCTTACTCATTACGCTTACATCAGCCTTGCATTCTTTACGAATTTCAATATTTTTTACACGATCATAGATGGTTTTACCACACATTCGTCTCAGAGATCTCATTTCAACGGCATTCAGTTTACTTTCATCCTTCCTCTGCCAATTCCATACTTCACTGCTATACATCAAGGTTGGTATCCTGGTAGGGTTGGTTGACCTTAATAATTATGCTTTTAAAACAGGTCGGGAAATATTGATAAAAGCTTTTAACTAATTATAAGTGACGAGATTACGCCTTTACAGTGACATATTGTGTATTATTTATATGGGCTAAGCCTCGTACGCCCCAACGTCAAATTTTTCATCCAGATATTGATAATTTAGCGCATTAGCCGCTCCCGACTAGTAAGTCAATAAATACTTGAACAATTTCTTCAAATGCTTGGTAACTTTGTGGCATCATTATTAATTATATAAATTGAAAATACACTTTGTATATACCACTTTACTTAAAATATATAAATATTTCTACATGTTTCGATAGCAATGCTATCATCTTCAGGAATAAATGAATACTAAACAGTAATTTCACGTATAGAAAAATGATAAAAAATTTAAAACAATAATTTAAGAATGTACAAAATATGAGCATAAACAAAAATGAATTAAAGTAGGTAAGTAACAGATTAAAAATGTTAATGACAAAATAATTATAAAACATTGAATAATACATTTAAATTAGAAATATAAATAAAAATTATCATTATTAATATTTATATGAAAATAAATTTAAGAGATAGCTATTTTTAAAAAATATTTGATTATTTATTAAATTTAATTCGCTGTTAACACTTTTTCTTATTTCTAAAATTTCAAATTTATCTAATTGAAATTATTAATTAACAACTATTCTGAATTTACAAATCATATTTTAGAAACCAATCATTCGTTTGACATAAATAAAGGTTTAAAAGTTTTACATACAAATACAACTGCTTTACAATTAGATACTTATTTACTAGTTAGGAATAGGCCACGTGCGTGGTGCGGACTGCCTGGACAAAGCTGAGCAAGGGAAACTGAAGGGCTGATAATGGCGATATATGTTGTGTTGTTTTTTATTCCATTCCTCAAAATAATGAGCTGCCAACAAAAGAAGCGAACGGTACCAAATGCTTTTATTATACCGTTTTTTTTCGTGCACGAAAATGGACTGTTTATCCGCTGCCAGTTCTTACTTACAAAACTGATGGATAGAATAATATTTCGAACCCTATTCGAACCATCAAAATACATAATATTGTGGTTTTGTGAACGATTAATGCTATAAACGCCCTTTAAAATTAAAATAACGATTCGTGATTTCATCGAGCCACTTACGTAAAATAGATACAGCAATATCAACAACCGGAATATTTGAATTACGTTTGAATTGATTATTTCACCGATTTTTGTGGTGTATTTTTATTTTATTTTATATATCGTTGAAAGACGGCATTTTTGTTTTATTTTTCTCTTGACGTGCCGTTTTTAATTTGCCGCCAAAACGAGATGTTCGTTTCTGTTCGTAAATATGGCGTTGGTGACTACCGTCCTACCAGCCAGTAGCGTTTTCTACATCGTAATGACGTTGTCCCAGTATGAAATATTTAAAAATGTTCGATTTTAAATCGTTTTTAAAATCAATCATTATGAAAGAAAATGCTTAAAACACACATTTTTAATACGATGATAAGAATCTGAAATATTATCTTTAAATCTTGCACACATTTCTAACTCCATAGTTTATGAAAATTCCTCTATAAAGCGATTTCTAATATCAATAGATAGATCTATGTACATACGAAGTGTCTTGAGAAGGAACAAACAATATGGGGTCTTCTCTTATTTTATGATAGTTTAAGGTAATTTTCGAAGCTCAATGGCTCAGTTTAGAGTTAACCTTTAAAATGTAAATGGTTTCAAAATTTATACTGTAATCTATTTGTACTCACCATGAATACACATCCATCCATTAAAATTTTAACTTCCACCTACCTACCAACCACATTTTAAAATAAAACCAAAAACCTTTTGACATTAGATGAAAGATCTACGAGAAAAAAGACGGTGCTACAATAATTTTAATTTGTCACCGCGTCACTGAAGCGAGATAATTTAAAAGCTAAATGACGTAATCAATACCCGGCGTCCCTCTCCGAGTTCGCGACATTCATCAATTCGATCATTCCCACCCCTCCCCCGGGGGTGGGGGGAATCAGTGATACACAACTCGCGGCCGGAAATTTTAAATAATTTAGTGGCAAACTTTAATCGGTCTTTTTTAAAGTTTTTAATCAGCTGTCAAAAATTAGAAGCATTTTTTGTGTGTTCTTTAATATTTTAGAATGATAGAAATGGACAGTATTTATTAGTTTGGAATTGGAGATAAATTATTAATAATTAATATTAATATTATACAAAGCCCTTCTAATGTTTTTTTTCGTGATTTCGAATTTTTTTTTTTAACTTGAATACCGCACAAGAGTTCCAACTGCTCCCAACCATATGGAGCCAGTGAGACTATGGCATCCCCAATTGCGAATTTTATGAGGCTAAAGTTATTAGGGAGGGGAAGGAGAAGGGGGAGAGAAAGGTGGGGAAATACCTGGCTATTCAAATCTGGTCACCAAACATGGCTAAAAGCCATTTAAAGCAACGTTTCAATTCGAAATGGTGCTCTTTCACCAAGGCGATACTGGGAGTATCTTTCACTCTGAAACGTGTGCAAATATACTATGTATTATTTTTAAATTAATTATTTTTTTCATTAATGAAACAGCAGAAATTAATTAAACAAAATAGAAATTAAAATATTAAACTCCATCATACCAATAAAATATTGGAAAATTTAGTAAGATAGGTAACTAAAAATTCAAAGGCTTTATTGCATACACCATACATGTTGTTTTCATAAGGGATATTTACACACCGATTGTATACAATATTACTTTAAAATTAGAATTATTTTTTCTTTAAACCTTTGTTCGTAATCATTTGTTCAATGCAATTATTAATTTAATAACGTCTCTTCACTTCTCCACATTATCTCACTATACACTTTCTTTCTTTTTGTTATTATCATTTATACATACATTCATTAGTAAAGAAGCATTCTCACCCCAGACAAAATTAATAAGAAATTGTATGAACACACGTAGTAAGTACTTATGAAAATTTTATATAATAACCTTATCATATGCAATAAAATGTACTGTGTATTTCTAAATAAAATAAATAAATATATTCATGATATATTGTGTTCGATGCTTTTATGCAAATATTTTGTTAGTGTTTTTAATTTTAATAAAATTAAAAAGTTACCATATTCGACAATAATAATAAATTTGCGACACAACCGACTCCAAATCGTGTTAACTAAGTGTACCTTACCCCCTGTGGCCCACGAACAAATTGCTAATGGATATATTGGCCTTCCTGCTAAAAAGGTTGTCTTTCACTGGATAAAATCATAATACTCTTTTGGACGAAATGCGGATTACTTTTGTAGCAGTCCTTGTTCCCGTGATTCATCACCCGCTGAATCCGCCATGTTGTTGGTCGGTGCCGCACCTTGGATCAGTTCCAAGCTGGAAGCTCTCTGGCGTTCCAGTAATACTTGTTCCGCTCTTTCTGCTTCACTTATATCGCTATACTCCATATTGTTAGGCCATTAGTGCCGCGGTATTGGGCAGTTGTGCATCGGGCGGAATGGGGGCTTGATCTGCAGTACTGTACGTAATACAAGCCTACTAATCGGGTCGCTTTTGCATCAAAGCTTTTTTTGCAATTTTGGATACGTCCGAGGTCTCAAAAGTTGCCCAATTGATTACGTTTTTAATGTAAATACAACACGAGAGTGCAAACTGCTCCCAACTTCCAAAAAACAGTATGGCTTCCCCAATCGGGGTGTGTTCGGAAGAGAAAGAGATTGGGAATAGGAAGAATTGGTTACTGAATATTAAGACTGATCGCTAAACATAGATCTAAGTTGAGAAGTACCTGGATATTAAGATCTGATCACCAAACACGGCTAAAGGCATTTTTCTGTATAGTGTTTTTTCACCGGGGCGATATTGAAAGTATCTTCCATTCCGATAAAGTAAAACAAAAAATCGTACCAACTTTTGCCCAGATTTAGCAATTATGTCAATCCATAGTGACATTACCTGTGATTTAACGATTGTGAGTTAATTTGTTATTTAGCCACTGTCAAGGTGATAAACGTGTCCGTCTAAATATCGTAAATAATATATTATTTAACTATTTGGTCAATTCCACGCAGGGGTGAAGTGAAGGTAATATGTCACACAAAACTATCCTTATATGTACTCTTTAGCGTTATTCACTTTCGTATGTCGTCTCATGCATACTCTTTAGTTATTCCGTCTGTTGATACGACCCAATTAATGCATTTGCACGTACTGTGTCTTTCTAAAGCGTCCCCGAGTTTTTCTGCCATTCACTTGCGTGTCATATGTTCTCCTTGCAATCTTTTCTTTATCTTCGTCAGAATGTAATGAAACCAAAAAATTAGAACTATGTTTGAAAACGCCCCTCATCAAATTATTTTTACTTTACTTTTTATTATGTAAGCTATGTTTCTTCATCATAAAAGAAAAGTTCGACACCTACACGATAAGTTAGAGCGTCTACCTTAAAAATGAAATTCCTTAATATTTTTTTATTGACAATAGAAAAGTTCGCGTTAAGTAACTTTGTAATTTATTTTTGGGAAACAGATTTTAGGTTCTCAGATTCTTAGGTCATATAAAGCTGTCGGGTGGGGAGTGGGGGGTGCTAAGGACAATCTTGAAAGGGCCAGGATCGTAGGGCAGGGGGATGAAGGGGGGTAAGGTAGAGATAAGTATAGGGAGGGGGGTGAAGCACGTGACCTGCAGAACAAAACGAACCCAATACAGCGGGGGGTTCCTTAGCCACATTTCCGAAATGCCGTAACACTGTAACGCTGCTGTTTATTAGTAGGGCGTAAAATAAAAATTGACAATTGTGGTAAATAGTTAGATTCTTTTTTTAAAATAAAACCAACTGGATTGACCAGGCCTTACCCGAGGTTATGAATGGTTTGGTGGAAAGTTTTGAGGTTATGATGTGTTACCCCTACCCCTATCTCTACCCCCACCTTTACTCCCACCGATAATTACCTTGGTAGGTACATCCCAACCTCCTTTTTTTCTATCTTTCTTCTCCTCCCTACTTCCTTCAAGGTAACGACAGTGAGGTTGACATAGTCCCATTGTTCTGAATAGTTGAAACTCTTCTCCAGTATTTTTCATGACTCTCAAAAACGTTAGTCAAAAAATAGTGACCGATATACGTTCAGAGTATCCGGAAAAAAAGCCAGTATTATTTATTGGTTTCTAAAATATAATGTACACCTTAAACTAAAACCGTTACACCTTGTTTTAACAAGAAAAAATGCCGATGAATCCAAACCAATGATTATTCCTGATGTTGTCTTCGAAGCAATCACTTCTAGTTACTACCTTGAAAAACCAAGTTCATATTTTTATTTGCCTACTTAGGAAGTTTAAAGGGTTTAAAATTATTTTCCGGTGTTGCTAAACCAGCTATGGGCCCCAAAAAGATTACTACACTAATTGACCAGAATTTGTAGCATCTCGTCATAAACCAGCGTAAAGTAGTGTACTAAAAATAAATCGGTTCTCAAAATTACCCGGCAAAACGTTCGGTCCGGAATGGCCCTGCGTCCGCGAACCATCTCAATCCGGCGTCGGATCTTAGGGCGTCGTACGACATCGGGCGTCGGCGTCGGCATGGTACGGCGGAGAGCAGCCGTCTAATGGGCAGCGTCGGCCGCATTAATCAGGCTGTACTAGCCGAGCTGTCTCGGGAGAATGGTGAAAACCTCCCCGTTTCTTATCTCCATGTTCTCAGCTTACTTGCAGGTAAATGTCACACCACATTATGGTTGACATTCTGTTAAATTATCGTCTTTGAACGGAGCGTTTATAAATTTTGTTTATTGTTATTTTATCTCGGTTGGAAATAATGACTTCTCACAATTTAGATGAGTCAGGAATATGGCAAAAATTATTTTTAGATTTTCAACGTACGAACGTACACTATATCTAATCCATAGTGCCAATGCGCCATAGTTGCCATGTGGTAACGGCACCCAACAATATCTTTTCATGGGCTTTATGTGGATTTCTTATACTAAGACCTGTTAGAAGTATATTCAAATGAATCATTATCACTTGCCAATAAAGGAACTAATCGGAAAAAAAATTCATTGCTTAAAAATAGACACAATTAATATAATAAATATTTCAAATTGCTGCGCGCCGCAGACATTTCAGAGATACATTACTGTATTTAAGTACAGGAAAACCTCGTACAATTTTTATATTATTATAAAAAAAAACTAAAATATAACCAAATTCTAAAAATATATCTTTATTTAAGTTTTTTAGTAATTTGAGGGAAAAGAAATATTTCTCCGAATATAAGAGTAGTTATTCTGGAAAAAACTACTTATATTTCGATAAATTCATATCCACTTTATATGATAAGAAATTACAATTTAAAAAACATAGTTTTGTTAGATACGAGTGAGTTATTACAATCATCTAGCGCACGGCGTGCAGAGCGCCTTCTTATTCCCACCAAACGACGGAAGTTGTAGCTCGGGGGAATCCGGAATTCCAAAGGTCGGTTAACCATAAAACATGGAAAAAGACATCAAAACATGCATTCTTAAATCTTCGATCCGTGATAATATTTTCAATCGTGCACTACTTAGATGTTGTATGGAAGTAGTAGGAAGCATAATTCTTAATAATAACATTATTAAATTTGATTTACATTAATTTTTAAAAAAAGGAATAATTCTGCCGCACATTAACTTTAAAGCGACGTTTACCACTTCGCTTCTTCTGTATCCTTCATGAGTTTATCGTCGCTTTTCTCGAATCTCGAGGAAATCCCCTTAGACGTGTTTCTCAACGTAGTCTTCGTAACTGGACTCGCATAATCGATGTAAGATGATCGTAACACTCTTTCAGTCCTTAAACGTTTTCGATTTCATGTAAATCGGCGAGCAAAATGTTGCAAAGAGTGAATATTTTAAGTATATCAAAATTCGTTTCAAAAAGATGTTCGTATGTACACTTACCAATGAAAATGTATAGATATACCTAGCTGAACTTCGAAATAACAAGTTTCATTGAATTGCAGATATTTAGAAAATTAATTATCAAAATAAACAAAAAGTTTAAAAAAAACATTTAAAAAAATCAGTTAATAAAAAAGTATTTTATTATCTCTACTGACATTAGTTAGGCTCTGGAATAAAATGTAAGAGACGGTGGTAAACTATCTAATTCCAATATAAAAGAGAACCGTTTCCCAGATTAGACAAGAGTTCAAGTTCCTTTTAAAAGTTAAATTATTTCTCAAGAAAAATCTATCAATTCAATGCGGCTCTCACTGATCGTTTACTACTTGACTTTTCCAAAGAAAAATGTGTGACCTCGGCAAACCTTTATACTTTTTACTCGACTTAAAAAAGGAGGAATACCTTTAACCTTAATTAAAGTCACTCGCTACCTTGAAACGAAAGGTTTTTTTTAACTCGTTTTAGTATTTTGAGCGTCTGGAATACGAAGTGGCTCAGTCTGGGGTGGCTACCCATTACGGTGAATATTTATTTGACACTTTTTTTACAGGCAGTCTACGCCAGGTATTGGCAACATTAGAGGTGACGGCCTCCATGGTCGAGGGGTAAGGCTCTCGACTACGAATCCGAAGGTCGCGGGTTCAAATCCCGGCGTGCGCAAGTAATTTTTATTTAATTAATTTGTGTTGTTTCACAATTAATTCATTTAAAAATAATATATAGTATATTTGCGCACGTTCCTGAGTGGAAGATACTCAGTATCGCCCTGGTGAGAGACCACCATTCGGAATTGAAACGTTGCTTGAAATGGCTTTTAGCCGTGTTTGGTGACCAGATCTGAATAGCCAGGTATTTCCAACCTTCCTCTTTCCCTTCTCCTTCCCCTCCCCACAATACCTTCAGCCTCACAACATTCCCCAATTGGTAATGCCATAGTCTCACTGGCTCCAGACGGTTGGGAGCAGTTGGGACTCTTGTGAGGTATTCATATAAAAAAAAAAAAAAAATTAGGGGCTGGTGACTGTATACATTTAACAAACGGGCATTGTTTAAACTAATACAAAAATATGTTTCTAATTAAACTCCCATCATAAGCAAACACATGGGTCAAGATTTTTAATAAATTTAAAATCTGGGACACCATCCAAATACATTAAATTATTTATTTATTTTTATTTATTTATTTCTTAAAGTTTAACAAAAAAAATCTCAAAAAAATGTAACCTTACTTGGGGTACCCCGTTCTAAGGCCACATTGTACATGGTTTTATATAGAGAATATAAATTTGGTCAAGTATATTTTAAGTTTGATAAAAAAATTTAAGTAAGATTTCGTAATTATATTAAAATATTACTAGAGAAACATGATAATGCAATAAGATTAATAAGAATTCTAAAAAAATATTAGAAAACATGCCCTGACCGTTAAACCCTAAGTACTTGTTTTATAAATTATTAATTTAATAAAACAAGTACTTTCTTATAAATCACGAAAATATATTATTTTTTGCCAACCGGTTTCGCGTAGCTCAATCTTCGTCAGGCATAATACTTAAAGAACAATACAGAGTTAGCGGTTATATATAGTTGTACAATACTATGGAGTGAAATAGAGAGAATACAAAAGAGAGAGAAAAGAGAACAAAATATTGAAGGGAGACAACAATTGAAAAGCATTATGTGTAAGAGGGAGAGAACATTATCATATATTCATAATAATAGTAGATAGTAAGTACAACAGTGTAATGGAACACAATGAAGTCATTAAAGAGAGATAATCCTACAATATGTATACAAGAAAGAGCAGTTATTGATGGAAAATAGAATACTCTATTACATAATAGTAATGAAACTGATAACTGAGTTAACATAACAACGGTATCCATAGCGACATATGCGGTGGAAGTTAATATTTGATAAGGTGAGGAAGATTCACAGGAAATATGTTTATAATCGGGCTATAGGCCAATTTGTTTGATTATTAAGTAAGTTATCTGCTAATTTTAAATTTAACGATTTTTTTTTAATTTCTGGTGCTTCCAAGTTGTCTATTCTAAATCCTTTAACGTTTTTATGCAAAAGACTATTTCCGTGATTTTATTAAACGTATGGTCTGACGAGATTAAGTGGACCGCGAGTTCAAAAAGTCGAGTACCATTTAAACAACGCTTAATGTAAATCAACATTAATATTATTATTATTAAGTAACATAAGCACGTGTTAGGCCAAATTGAGATGACTTACCTATATGATTTTATTTAGTCTCACCCAATTTTAATACGGACGCTGTTGAAAATGATTTATTACCGGAAACACCGAATGACTTAGAAAATTATTGCGATAACTAAAAATTCTCTATTATGTTGGGTGTTTATGATTAAGCTGTAAATACTTCCAAAAAATGTATCATAAATATTAAAATGAAAATCAAAATGAGTATATTAAGACCCTGTTCGGGTTTCGAACCGACGACATCCTGACTCAAATACAGCAACTCCATAGATCACTACGCCATGTTGGATTTTTTTTTAATTATGTTAAAACTACGCCTATGACATTATAAGAGATCAACACATATTAGATTGAAGTAAGTTTATGGTATTCAAAGATGGGAGAATTATAACACAAAGAAAAGAATCAGTAATAATTTATTTTAGAGATACAGGAAATAAGAAGTACTTGTTTATAAATAAATAAGGAGATGAAAGTAAATGTGGTTATTGATATCAGTAAAAGAACTCTGATATTTGAAAAAACACGGTATTTGTGGAGAAATTTCATGTATTTTAATATATTTTAATCTCTAATAATTATTTACTCTGCCAAAACACAAATAAATGTTCAAACTAAATTCCCTCCTGGCACACACACGCGTAAGAGAAGCATCATAGTGCTCTCGAACTCGACTAACATTAAGGGCCAGTTTTATAAACAAACCAACAAATTTCTGTTACGTATCGAAACGTTATGCTTCCGTTTTTTTATTATTTTTTTTATTTGAAAAATTGCCAGTCGCTCGTCATCACTTTCACTGCTAGATGAGGAATCCATTTCACTGATGCAAATTATATGTTGTCAACTATTGGCAACAACTGACAGCTATCAAACGACCAGTAATCTTACGAACGTTTATAAAATGGCAGAATCGGGCGGTAGTCCAAATACTAGTTAAAAATGGTATCACGCGTTACAAACGGATGATAATAAAACCGGCTTTTATAAGTCTAAACTCTGTGCTTGAATTTACACGTTAAAAATTCGTCAAATTACAAATAACGTAATATCTATGTAATATATGATGGGTATTTTCACTTTTTTTATTGTTGAAAAAATTGAAGAAAAAACATACGATAATAATGGCATTTTATTTTATTTCTTTATTGACGAATAGATGTTCTTATAACGATTTAAAATGCGCTATTTTGATTTGCTGCCAAAACAGTATGTTCGTTTTGGTTCGTGAATATGGCGTTATTGACGTCATGCCGGCCAACGTTGATAGGTTCCCTGCGACAACTGTCTTGCCAGTCATTAGCGTTTTCTGCATCATTACGACGTTGTAGTTAATTCGCACTGCTTAGGAATATGGGTTTTAGATTTTTTTTAAAATAAATAATTAGGAATAAAAATTTGAAAATTACACATAGTACGATGATCAAAATCAGAAAAAAAACTTTATATCTTTTAACGGTTTTGTGTTTGTTAAAATACAACAAAATGGCATATGTAAAAAAAATATATTATTTCAGCTAGTTCTGGAGTGGAAATACTTTCTGTATAATTATTGCCCTGGATATTTTTTCTGGAAGTGGCTATTCCAGGCATTTTTTTTCTTTCCAACCACTTTTCACTTCAATTCCGCCACTGATGTTGCCGTAGAATACGTGTATAGGTACAAGCAACGTGAATACTAATAGATTCAAAAAAAAGGTACATATATTACATAATTTTTATACCAAACCATTCGGCTTCTGGGGGGTAAGCTCGGGAACATTACATCACGGAAAGAGACAAAGTTAAACAAAACACATGCCATCCTTTAACGACCGTTTAGTGATAGAGCAAAATTAGAACGCCAAATTAAAAAAATCATAATAATAACGTAAGTAAACAAATAGTCGTATTTCAAGAAGTTATCTTTGCTTTACGCTTATTCTATCCTTTATCAAATAATGATGGCCAGTGATCGAAACTTTGTGATTACAAATTGTCGGAGTGAAGAAATTTTTTTTGATATTTTATTACGAATTTAAATCATTAACGAAAAGTTGCACGGCTCTGATGTGGTGGTTGTGACTAAGTATCGGGTAACTACCGAATAAAAACAAGGCGATACTTCATGCTCCATTTCATGTAGTTGCTTCCAGAGATTGCATCGTGTGAGGAATGATACATGCTCAGTTGATATATTGAATTTCAGTAACATTGCTTCCTGTAAAAAACGAATGTACGTTCAACTATTTGATAGGCAATAATCCTTATCTCACTTCTCAATTTAAGTGCCGATATATCGAGATACATTGAAACAGAGTTAGTCCCATTCAATATGGCATGTTTAAATATGAGTTCAAAATGATTAATTTAATTGCATGGTTTACATTACCTGCCTCACTAGGTGAAACCTGTTCTAAGGTAAGTGGTTAGAAGTACAATAAAATATTTAAGTACGATGTACATATTAGCCATTGTCAAATTAAAATATTTTAAACGTGTTAAATTATAATAGTGATAGTATTCCGGATGCCAATTCTGGTTCTTTTTGAGGAAAAATCCTTATCCTTTTCCTAAAGTTTAAAAACTTCTTGCTTAACTGCGGTTTCAGATCTCTCGAATGACATTCAATAAGCAAATCAATATTTGCGTATCTTATCAATAGAAAAACTCAATATTAAGTAATTTACCAATGTAACAAACAATATTATTTATAAATTAAAAATGTAACAAACAATTTTAATTTATAAATTAACAATGTAACAAACGATTTTACTTATAAGTTAATAACGTAATTAATAAAAACAATGCACAACGGCAGGTGGTGGCATAGATATACCATGGCGGCAAATGTCACTTTTAGAAGTAGTGACAAAATAAATATGTCATTACCATCTAGTGACATGGATACCTTTTTACTAAACGTAATTCTTCGTTAATGCATTTTAAAAATTGATTATAATGCGTTTTAATGTAATGTTAATGTTTTTAAATGTTTTAGTTCAAAACCTTGTGTAACTTGAAGATATTTCATCACTTCTTGTTTTCAAATAATCTCTTTGTAATTTATTTCCAATTCCACAGTTAAGACTATAAACGTAAGGAAAGCGATAAGGAATTTTACTTAAAGAGAACCAGAATAGGCTTCCTGATCAGTTTGGGATTGTTCCATAAAAAAGTAACTTATTATGTACACTTATTATTATTATTTTTATTTTTATTGTATAACTAAATAAATAAATAAAACATAGGCCTTAGAACTATCATGCCGTGGTAAGTAAAAACACAGCATCTTCCTTAGGAGTCTTAAAGAAGATACTGTGTTTTTACTTACGGCGGCAGTATATTTCATACACATTATATATTAAGAACTTATAGGAACAAGTCTACTGTTTCGAAATGTGCATAGTAAATTAATTTACCAATGGGATTGTATTTTAATAAAAATAATCGTTGTATTCAATATCATTTCACTGATATCGACATATTTACGTAAGCGTACAAAATGAAGATATAATATTAAACTGAGGATCCCTTAGCGAGGACGACATTAACAAACCCTACTTTTATCTTTATTTACTTTACAATTGATAGTTTGTTTAAAAATAATATATCGGAAAATGGAAATAAAATCGTGCCGCGAGTTTTAAAAATGTTCATTAGATGTCCAACCATAACAAAAAACTTTACGGGCTAGTATGTGGAAACAATATAAACTTCGAATTTCATTACACAATAGGACTCGGCTTGGTTCAGGAACAATTGAATTGTGCATGTCGACTTTTACGCACGATGAATGATGATAAAAAACTGATCAATTTCGTAAAAAAATCGATTTAGACCATTTCGTTTACATTTCTGTGGGTGATTCCCGTTCACCCGCGGTTTTTTGTTGAAATTGAGCCAGTTCTACGCATATCCGCCATAATATACATTTGGTCCAAACGCACGGAGGGTAGAGGTTAGTTAGCCACGCACTATGGCCGAAAAACTACCGAGAACAAACGCGTAGTTAAGGAATTTCTAATGGAGTTTCTCCATCGGCATTATGTAAATTCTGTGCGCTTGAGGTGCAAATACAAAACCATAAGCTACTGTGTCATTTTGCAATTTTTAATAATTTAAACACGTACATGCAGAGGAGTTCATTCCATATAGGCACATACGCACTGCCTACCCTACCTTGCTCACATAAATATAGTAAAATGAATAATATTTCAAGAAATCAATTTACACTTTCAAAAACACGTGCGAACTTCCAGTTACGAATCGCAGCGCCGCGTGCGCCCCGTACGATAACGAAAACCATGAACTAAATATGCAAAATAACACAAACGTCATTTTCAAACATTGACTGCATTCTACACAAAAATGTACATGCGTAATGTGCATTCAAGGGAAGAATCGTTTGTGGTAGTGTCGAAAAAGGCCGTGCCTTTCGGTTCAAATCACAAACGTGGCAATAAGTGCCATCTGTTGGTACTTCAAGTACAAGTTTACAAACAAAACAATTTATATTGACATTATTACATGAAATTGTGCTTTCGAAAAAATATGGAAAATTTACATATCCAGTAATTGATTTGCAGTATGAATAAATGAAGAGTTTATTTGGATATTTGATGTGACAACAACAGTTTACTATTTTTGCTACAACTTATCACATCAGTGGTAAGTTTTCTAAATAACAATTATTAATTCGGCATTTTTTTCGAATACTGCCTATCCTGATTAAAAACTCTGTGCCGGCACTGTGTACATGTAATATTTTATGTGATTTTCAAACAATGCACATGAAAACATGAGAGCATGTTATTTTTTTCCACATTATGCGAAAATAAATATTTCATTCGAAAATTTTCCTAAATGTCAGGTGCAGACTGGTATAAAAAAAAAACATTTAAATACCTTCATTTCGTGAAATTTGACTCCATGTGCGCATAAACCTAATAACACAAAACAGTGATCAGCAAACTGTCAGGACAACGCTGCTAAATTGATATGTTTTAATGATGTACAAGTTTTTAAGACACTCATCGCAGAGCTGCATCTACAGCAGACTCCAGGGCTATTAAATCCGGCACCGCATACGCCAGAGCACATGCCACAGTGGTACGGGAGCGATTCGCCAGTAAAGTGTTGGCCAGGGGTGCGCAACTCGGTAATTGGGCTTTCTTTCATTGTGTAATAAAGCAGCCCAAGTGGCGGTTGTCCCGGCGCGGGACCGCAGCCAACTTTCCCACTGCTAATAAGGGATGAGCGGGCGCCGTACGCCTACCCCCTACAATTCAACCCTATAACCCTCCAAACCTCCAACCTTCCTACCCTCCAACCCTCCAGCCAACCTCTGCCCTCTGTTCTGCTGCTTGCGCTTGCCGCTTGCTGCTTCCTCATCACCGTCAGGCGTGAACGGAATGTTTTAATATCAAGGGATCTGAATTGAAACTAATTAATGGGTCTCTCTTCATGATTTGAACGTTAAGATCCTGTACACTTTACTTTTAAACGCGTAGCTTCGTTAATGTCCGTTCAAAATAGCACTAATTCTATAAAAATAAAATGTGTTATAATCACGTTGTTTATCAATGATTTTGTCAGTATGTCTCTAACTGTCATAATATCCCTGACTCCAGTTAGCAGGGAGTAGTTGGGGTTATTGTGCGGTATTTATGTTTTAAAAATAATGTTTTTGAAAATAATCAACAATTACCTAAGAAAAAAACTGTACCATTTATAGTGCTCTCTCATTTTACTGTTTACAGTAGTATTTTCTTTGACAGTTTGTGTACGCACACTACATGTATTTCTAAAGCGGCTCAGAAATCAAGATTAACCGAGTGCTGTAAGAATGCGTAATACCGAAAGCGCTCCGTTCCATACACGCACATTGGTGCCCGTACACGGCGCAGGAACGATGTTGCGTGCTTCCAATATACAGGCAAGCGGTAGGTGGTTAGTTGATCGATGTTATTGCGTCAGCGCCAAGATCGCTGCAACTTTGAATAAACTTTTTTTTATTAATAACAGTTCTTTTTCCCTAAAAAACGTTTAACTGCTTTTTTATTTTTGTTTATTACATTACATGGATACATTTATATATCATAATAACATAATAGAAACTACATAATACTGTATAATAACTAGTGACAATTGAGAATATTTAAACAACAGAAAATAATTCAAAGTGCTACTATGTCTTGTCAAGCCAATATTAGTTCCCAACTAGGCAGATTGCCTGTTCTAACCAACTAAATATTCGAGTTATGCGTGGGGTAATATTTTGTAATTTCCGTTTTTTTTTTCAATCTTTCTGCTTATGAATATTAGGAATTATGAATATTATGAATATTAGGTACGAAAAAATTTAAATGACATTAATTGATACATTTTCAGACGAACCTCTACTCAAGCCAATTAATAATTTTTTGGGTTATTATTGGACCGATGTACGAGTATGAAGTTTTGCGGGTTTTAATGTTTATTTCTGGGGGATGTTACTATATATTTTCAGTCCCAGATATATACACGTCTTTTGATATTTTGCCGTATTGTGCTCCTCGGGACAAGGAGATCCTTCCTGGTGGGATATATTTATGATCGAATTTTTAAAGATTTTTGTGTACATGGATATAAACCTTTTTTTTATATAGTTCTGACGCTACAGAACATATTGGGTTTACGTAAAATGACTATAATAATAGACTAGGTTTTGCCCATTGCAGTGCTGCAATTGGTTTGTGTATTTAGAATATGTGTTGTAATGTGGATGAAGCAAGAAGTGTGTGTGTTGGAAATAATTTTTAAACGAATATTTGGAAAAATATTTATACTCAACCTCCTACCCCTACTCCAACTCCTACTCCAACTCCTACTCCAACTCCTACTCCACCTCCTACTCCACCTCCTACTCCAACTCCTACTCCAACTCCTACTCCAACTCCTACTCCAACTCCTACTCCAACTCCTACTCCAACTCCTACTCCAACTCCTACTCCAACTCCTACTCCAACTCCTACTCCAACTCCTACTCCAACTCCAACTCCTACTCCTACTCCAACTCCTACTTCAACTCCTACTCCAACTCCTACTCCAACTCCTACTCCAACTCCTACTCCAACTCCTACTCCAACTCCTACTCCAACTCCAACTCCTACTCCAACTCCTACTCCAACTCCTACGCCAACTCCTACTCCAACTCCTACTCCAACTCCTACTCCAACTCCTACTCCAACTCCTACTCCAACTCCTACTCCAACTCCTACCCTACATCTACCCAACTCCTACCCTACATCTACCCAACTCCTACCCTACATCTACCCAACTCCTACCCTACATCTACCCAACTCCTACCCTACATCTACCCAACTCCTACCCTACATCTACCCTACATCTACCCAACTCCTACCCTACGACTACCATTATTAAGTATTTAAAGAAAATGAAAAGAAAAAAACTTTCAATGTTAGCTTTATTTCGACAAATGGGGCCTAGGAATTTGATGCCAAATTTTTAATTGCCCAAATCTCGTTGCGTAGGTGGAGACGCTCATTTTGATACCCATATCGGCTAAACCTACCCCTACCCCTACCCCTACCCCTACCTCTGCTCTTACCCCTATTCCTTCCCCGACCCCTACCCCACCCCTAGTGATTTTATTTTAATAAATGTGTTTTGCGTAATATTTTCCCTTAAAAATATGAGCCACATCTTGCAAAATGGGGCTTTGGAGCTAACTGCTAAGTTCAAGGGGAAAGTAAAAAAAACAGCGCTATATAAATTTTTTTAAAAATCAGAGAAAAAATTACCGTTTTCTATCAATAAATGCATTTTTAATGATTTTTTTCGTTCACCGAATTATTTTCTCCTTGTATATTTCAAATGAATATTGATATATTAATCGTTTAGGTATTTATGATGGCGCCGTGTAAAATCGCCTACGCATTAAAAAAAAACCGTAATTCTATTTCGACAAATTCGTTTATTTAAAATATTATTAAACCTTCAAAGCATTTTTTGCATACTATTCCGATAGGCTGCTGCTCTGAAAAATGGGGTACCTACCCGGAATTAAATTCGAATGCTTCATTTCATTACAGGTTTTTGGGTAGGTACTTTGTAATATTGCACTTGCCTTCAAACTGATCCCATAGAAAACGGAATCGCCGCGAAAGAATAAAATGAAGATTTTTAATCAACTTTTATAACTGTCAAAAGTTTGAACGATTACTGTGGATTTTTTGACATGGGTGTCTGTAAATGTCGCGATTGTTAAAACTCCTGCCACCTGTTTTAGTACGGATTATCCATTTATTTAACCTC
>JAHDVE020011272.1:0-11486 GCA_022606495.2 Halesus radiatus | reverse complement strand
TCATATATTCAGAATCGGCATTTGCTGACCTATAGGAATATATATTTTTGAAGTTATTATATTTTTCAGTGGAGTTCCTTATTGATGGAACGACATATTCTATGACATCAGGGCCGTGAATAATAATAATGTCCATCTTGATCGGCATGCAGTACCGAGGATGCGATATTAAGTAGTGGTGTGTGAGTTTTATAAAATCTGTGAGCATTATTTCGACTATTATTGCTACCAAAACCACGTCGTCCTGAGCCAATCGAAGCGGTGTAATTTCCCACAGCTCATTGTTCGTTATCGCCAGAATATGAGGATGAGTCTTGTCATCATCATTCTTTGTAGATATTTGAATCTTATCAATGACGAATCGTGACAATGGTAATGATAGTAAAATATCTAAAAAAAAAATTATGAGATTTAGACAAGCTTCTTGTGATTCTGTGAAGAAAATAGCTAATTAAAAACGAAAAACTGTTAATTTTATTTTTGCATATAGGTTTTAATTATTTGCTGCATCCTCTTCAGGCTGCATCACTGATTTTCGTCGTCGGTTCATAAAGCTGACTGATACGTAACTAAATCTTATCAATATTACTCAAAAAAATTATCTTTTTGTAGTACTCAATTTTGAACGCATTTTTTTCCTCATACCACCCACTAGTACCTATCAAACACATGTACGTAATTGTTTACTCTACAATATTTCTTTTTCTCATCTCTTCATAATAACTTAACTATTATACTGTATTCAAATTATCTGGTATACGTAAACGATTACCATATACTTTTTTATTGTCTTTTTGAACTTAACTTGGCAAATTTAAAAAGAAGGATGAACGAATTGTTTCTGCCTAGTTTAATAATTTTTGTTAAGTACAACTTTTACATTATTTACTTATTTGTTATTAATGTTAATATTGTCTTTGAAGATATTCTACTATTTTTTTCTGTTACTGTATATTTTTAGCTTTGTTGCAGTTTTTTAATTTTTCTTTTTACAATTGTAATTGAACTTTTTTGCAGGTTTTCTATGTTTTGTTTTTCTTATGTGAATTTAAAAATGATGTATCTGTCTATAAAAGTCCTCTGGGCGTATAAATAATAAAATAAATTGAATAAATAAAACAAATATTTTATACTAATTATTACACTATACTCAAATTATCGGATATGCACAATTGTTTTTTTTTCTATACTATTTTTAATATCTTTTTATACTTAATTATTATATTTTTTCTTAAATATATTGTATTACCATACTGTGTCAATACTAGTTTTTCCTTTCCATCTTTGTGTAATGGCACTTAATGTGAACTAAACTTGTCAATTTGGCTGTCCTAAAACGAGATTTGTTCCTAGTTGGGTAGTCAAAGCGATCTTACATTTTATTGTTAAGTAATGTGTGTTTCGAATACATAAATATTATTATTAATATTAGGTATGAAAAATCCATAATATTTATTTTGCTTGTATTGCAAGCGCCGAATTTATGTTCAGCAATTGTGGTCGTCAAAGATCATCTCCACAATGGTGTATTCACCAATATGATATTTCGATGGGTTTTTAAACTTTTCTCAAGGTTAACGAAAAAAGGCACTTACTAACGTTCGGGTGCTAGATCCATAATCAAATAGTATTTCAAAACTCAACTGACAAAAATACGATACAATTAAAATGACTTTATAAAACCTAAAAGCATTGCTGTTGAGGCGTTCAAAAACATTTCCAAACCGTGCTTAGGACATATTTAACCACCCGAACGCCGAAACAGCTGTAACGATAATTAAAAAGTAAAAAGTTTGCATAATTCAATTTATTAAATTTAATTAACTTCAAAGTAATTAGCATGTGATTGTAGAAAATTTATTCAGGTTCGTGATTTATGCGTTTTTAATGTTCAACAATAAAATTCGTCATTAGAGGTTATGACCAGGAATTTAGGGAAAAAAATTATAGTGTTTCGGGACGGATGTTGCGAGACAAAGTGAGCCCTGCGGCTACCGCCCGGGGCGGCAAACACCCCCCTCGGGTCATGATGAAAATGCGTTATAACGACTTTACGTCTTCTGATACTCGTACAGCACGAGTAGGTACTTGTCGCGGTGTATTCAGTATAATTATGTTCGGAGATTTTATTTCATTTTTAATAATTCTATTTGTGTTCTCTCAACCACAATACTAGGTTCGTGCCCGTAGTATGGTAGTCGTAAATAAGTTAAATAATGTAATATTTTGTGAGGAAAAATGCGGATTCCGAAATAATCAATCCTGGGAAATGGTTCTTAAGTTAGTATAAGAAGACTGGAAAGAAGATGCCGATCCAAATACAATTGCTGTTTCTCTTGAAAAGCATTAAAAACTATTGACAGGGTAATTGTAATTCAAAAATTTCAAAAAAGGCGCGTAGAAATCTTTTAAAGATATTTAAATGACAAGTATCAGACTACTAAAGTTGGAGAAGTAATATCAAATCCACTATTCATTAAATTAGGATTTCCACAAGGTCGGTTCTTGGACCAATCCGTTTCATAATATTATTATTTTTTATTATCTTTCCAGATCACCCTCCACGAGATCAATCCCACGAGTTATCCCATATAATATCTCGTATTATATATGTTAAAATATAACAAAAGATATAAATATTGTAACGGACAAATAAAAAAAAAGATAAGATATTTTTTTTAATTATAAATCATCAGAAATTGGCTCCACCGCTTGTAAAAAGGACCCTGACATAAGTTCAGTGCTGCTATGACAAGGATGTTTTCGCTTTTTGCTAGTTGCGCTCTGTTCTTGGTGATTCGTTGTATTTATATTGCACTTCCATTAGTTTCTTTATTAAAGTTGGTCTACAACTCCGAGGTGTACAGGCTGATGCAGCATGTATTGAAAAGTTTCCTTTTTGCTTCTTGGCTACACTTGATAAATCTTACAGAAATCATGCTTACTCTACTAATGCACAGCGGTCTTCTCTGTCGTTCAATATCTGCATCGTCACAACTCCGAGGTATACATGCTGGTGCAGTATGTATTGAAAAGTTCCCTTTTTGCTTCTGGGAATGTTCACTTCTGGGAATGTTCACTTGATAAATCTTAGAGAAATCATGCTTACTCTTCACTAATGCACATCGGTCTTCTCTGTCGTTCAATATTTGCATCATCTTTGAGCTCCGCTGTTATAATGTATCCTAATTACTTAGGACCTAGGATTTTTCTGATATTTTTTGAATTGCTTAGGCTAACTGGTAATATTTTTGAACACAGATTTACTTCAGTTATAGACCATATTGTTTTCAGCCGCATATTTATCACATATCTTTATCAGTTTCCTCGTGGCTTTGATGCTTGGCGATAGAATAACCATGTCATCTGCGTGCGTAATAATGTTGATGCGTGTATTTCCCATGTGACATTCTACATTTGCTAAGTAGATTGTTTCACTTAAATTATCCATATAAACGTTAAATAGGATCGGTGATAAACATCCGCCTTGTCTGACGCCACATCCTATGTTCACTGATTAGAATGTTTGATGGTTTGGAATGACCTAGTTAAGATTCTTACATATTGTCGTATCATACTATTCACTATTCACAAAAACAATTAAATAATGACCTCAGTAATAAACATATAAGAAAATTAAAGCTAAATATAAATATCGGAAATAAATAATAGTTGATATTTCTTCGATAGTGATAGATGGATTATGTTTATGTATGATGAAGATTGTGTGACGACTGAATCCATGAGGCGTATGTGTTGTAAAATCATGTATGATCGCGTGAAATATGTTGAGATTAACAAAGAATGCACGGCTGATATGAGCGTAATGAGTAAGAGATTAAGAAAGGGACCCTTGGGTGGTTTGGGTATGTCGAATGGATGACCGAAGAAAGGAGTGTAATGAGAATATATAGATACCCGATGAAGACGCGATCAAGTGAACCAAATACTTGAGTCGGGCTATCAAGAGTCAGAATATACTCTTCTGTTATGAGACAATGTGTGAATGTGAATGAAGCAGTAGGTCCTCTCTGCCTACCTCTGCGGTGAAAAGACGTAATTTTTAGTTAGATAGTTAGTTAGGTGAGGTTTCAGAAGTGTTTAGATTGAGTTGATGTTTAGTTGGACAGTTAGTTAGGTGAGGTTTAAGAAGTGTTTAGATTGAGTGGATATTTAGTTAGACAGTTAGTTAGGTGAGGTTTCAGAAGTGTTTAGATTAAGTTGATGTATAGTTGGACAGTTAGTTAGGTGAGGTTTCAGAAGTGTTTAGATTGAGTGGATATTTAGTTAGATAGTTAGTTAGGTGAGGTTTCAGAAGTGTTTAGATTGAGTGGATATTTAGTTAGATAGTTAGTTAGGTGAGGTTTCAGAAAAAGTCATAAATATTGTTTTTTGTCGATATTCAGAGATGACGCCCTCTTTTATATGGCTTATATTTTAATTATTGTCCATTTTCAACCAACGAAATTCCAATAGAGAGCATTTCTACTAACTACACCCGGAAATAAACTCGGGACAAATAATAATTAATTACAAAAATGTATCAAGCGATCGTCCTTGATAAAGTCTAATGAAAGTTCAACCGAACGTAATGATTTTACGTGACTTGATTCCGGGAGCCGGTTTCCTTACGGTCGCCCGATTCCTTTGTGGTTACATATGATTTCTGCAAGAAAGGTTCCTTAATGTAAGAATGAGTACTTACAACTCTCAGTAATGGCGGTTCTTTCTAATAAAATTTCACAGAAAGCAAATAATTAGTAGCGCGATGTTATAAATGATAAACAGATCATTACCGGAGAAGTATTATATTATACAATAATAATAATGTTTTATTATTTTCTTTTTTTTATAACGAAATAACAAATAATGATGTCCTCACTGGGATTTTCAGAATTTAATTTACAAAATATTAAATTACATTATATTAAATTGATGTGCTTCATGAAAATAAAATCTAAAGTGAGGTGTTTGAAGTACAGCTTTCGGTGGTTTCGGTGTTAGTCTGTATTTGGTGTTAATATATTTTCTATTTCAAATCTCCCTATGTAACGTATCCAGTCTTTTATTTGATTTTTAAATTCATTGTTGTTGTTTTGATTTTTGAATGATAGTGGGATTTTGTTGTAGAGCTTAGTACCATAGTATGAGAAGTTTTTTGTCCAAATGTTGTGTTTGTGGTTCCTTGTTGTATGTGTTTTTGACATTAAGATCTAGTGTTTCTTATATGTGTGATTGTTGTTATTTCTTGTGTTTTGTATTTATAATAATAATAATAATAACAAAGCATTTATATAGCGCAGTTTTGTGTTGTTTCACTTCAAGTGCGCTTTACTATAAATAAACTTTAAAATGATTAAATAACTCCATTCAGTGGTATCCTACAGTGCTACTTTTACATTCTATTTATACATTCTTAACATATTACATACATTCCTGCTTATTCTTAATACTACTCCTACAGTACTCCTTAGGTGCATATTCATAAAAAAATTACAAAATATTATACAGTATACATATGGCTATACAAAAATAACACATTCACAATTTTACTACAAAAATAATAACATTTTAAGACAGGAGTCGGGTTATGTTCAGCAATAACGTACTTCACATAAAAAATTAAAAAATATATATATACGGAGGAAACCGAAACCAAACAACTACCAGAGGCTTGAGGAAATGACTTTTTATAATAAATTGAAGAGAAATAAAAAATTTATAGACAGTAGGATTTTTTAAATAAGTTTGTTTTTAAAGCCCGTTTAAATTCAGTCAATTTCTGGATATTGGTAAGAGCTGGGGGAAGTTTATTCCAAAAGAGAGGGCCATTTACTCGAAAAGAGCGATCATAGTAGACGGCTCGATTTGACCTTGAAAGTTTATGAATGTAAAGTAGTATTGTTATAGAGTATAATTGTTTCTTTTGGCATAAAGTTAAGTTTATTGAAGATTTCATCAGTGCTAGTTCTTACAAGGACTTAAAGTATAATTTTCATAATGGCTTTTTGTGTTCTAATGAGTAAATTAGAATATTATAGTTAACACTGCCTCAATCGATAATACCATATTATAATAGTGATTGTCAGAGAGCCGTATAGATCTTTATACTGAAGACATTCTTGATATTTTTAAAAAGGCGTGTTATTTTTTTAATTTTGTTATTTCAATCCACTTTAAATTGTGATCAATTTTTACGTCTAGATACATCAATATGTGGTTAACATTTTCAAATGATAGACAATGGGTAACTAAAATTATAGACGTGATTTAATAAGGTAGCAGAGTATAAAAGGATGACACTGAATACCGGAGGACGGTGGAGGGGGTGAGCAAGTGACGGGAAAGAAATTCTGCGGGTTTTCCGGGAAAATGTAAGGCGATTTTTGTTTACTAATTACATTAAAATGATTATTTATGACTTTACTCATTTCTTCAGCTTCGTGAATATCAAATCTGAGTAAGAAATATTATAGTAGATAAAGTAGCTACACCACCAATGGCTTCGAAGCTTTCGCAGTTCAACGAGTTTTTAGATAAGATTATGTATGTAGTAAATAGCCACCCTGTGATAGATTGACCTGAATTGATTGAACAATTGAGAGTGCCTAACAGATAAATCACACACTCTAAACCTAGCTCAATGCAATACTAACTCAAAACAAAACTTTATTCACAGAGCTTCACACATTTATAACAATGAACCAAATGATACCTAGGACACATAATTACCAGTACTCTGATGGATGATGATGATATTGATAGGCAAAGACGAGCTCTTAGCTTAAAATCAAACATGCTCAGTAGAAGATTTCGCTAATTACTTTTATTGGGGTATTATTACCGCTGTGAAAAGGACTCTCTTCCTTGCCTTCTGCGCAACGTTGTACACGTGCGAACTCTGAGCAAACTGTAAAATAGTAATAATAATAATAATAATACTTGGACGATTTACATACCGCCGTTTTTGTGAAAAATCACCTCAAAGGCGCTGTAAGTAGTACGGAAAAACTTCGTGTATAGTATAATAACGTCTTTCGCATAATGTTTGGCATCCCCAGATACTGCAGCGCTTCCAGTATGTTCACGGAGAGGCGAGTTTCCGGTTTTATAGCCCTTATAAGATTCAGGGTGGTTGGAATGAGGGAAGAATAAACAACTCCAGGAATAACCTCATCATGGAGGCCCGCCTCAGTCCAGCCTCCACCATCGCCGCATACTAGAGAAAGATATTGGCCCACACAATTTAAACGCCGCAGCACCTTAAAGGCGCTATGTTGATGTATTTTATTATTATTTTATTTTTTTAAATTTTTATTTTATGTGTGATGTATCATCCACCCACTATCTTTTTTTTTAGAATAAAAAACACATAAATTTGTTGTAGACCACTTTTTTCAAAACTCTACCGGTTTCGGAAGCACCCTTCCTTCATCAGGAGAATATTAAAACTAACTTATGATATAGAATATTGACAAGACATAAATTTTAGGTGTTGGAGTGGGGGGTAAGCAAATGGGTAGGGGTAATTGTAGGATTTCCGGAAAGAACAGAGCGATTTACTGGAAAAATATTCAGAATGGGACTAAAAGATAAGTTAATTTGGTTATTTAAAATACTAGCATTATTATTCAGGGATTTTATAATTTCGAGTGCTTCTAAGTTATCCAATTTTTTGCTTTTATTGTTACGGTGAAGAATTGTAACCCCTGTGTCCTTGTTAAAAGTGTGATCTTTGGAAATTAGATGATTGGCAAATTCTGAGAAGTTATTATTATTTAAGCATCTTAAATGTTCTGTGACTCTAATATTTATATTTCTAGTTGTTTTACCTATGTAGAACGATGGACAATCATTACAACATAGTTGGTAAATACCTGAGTGGCTTAATTTATGTTCTCTATCTTTAGTATTTTTTAGTAATTTACCTTAATTGTTATCAGTATAGAACGCGGGTTTAATGTGGGAAGGAAATTTTTTTGTGCTAAGTGAGGAAAAGTTGGATATATATAAGATTCCGCGCCATTGAACGGGATTTATTATTTTATTATTATTTTCAGGTGTATCAAATAAAAATGTATTTGTTGAAATTAGTTTAAGTTTCTTATTGAGGATTTTATCAATTAAATTTGTGGAATAACCATTATTTAGAGCAATTTGTTTAATTTTTGAAAGTTCAATCGTGAAATTAACAGATGATAGTGGGATTTTTACTAGCCGGTGCACCATTGAATGATAAGCAGAACGTTTATGTGAGACCGGATGGTTTGACATGTTGACATCTTTTTTTTCACTTTTGTATATTTTTTATAACTATCACAGGTATATTTTGTATGGAATGTGTGGTACTGCACTAACCTCCCCATATACTGGAATAAACATGTATTTATTTATTTATGTAACATTTCAAACAATGAATTCAACCTAAAATCAATAAATAACATTCACACGATACATATTACTCTACACGGACTAGATCATTTCCCTTCCCCTCCCTACCATCATCCTAACCTCATAGGCTCACCTTGTAACTTTTGTTTTTTAATTGAATACTTAAAATACTGTTATTACTAGATAATTGTTTTTTTTTATATATTTACAATACATAATAATTATTTTAAACTGTTGGTTTTTCAAATATAATATATATATATTGCAGAACCTGCAGACAAGCTGCAGATGGTAGTTTTGCATGACTAATCTTTTTTCGTTGTTGTAATATTATATTTTGCAGAACCTGCAGACAAGCTGCAGATGGTAGTTTTGCATGACTAATCTTTTTTCGTTATTGTAATATTATATTTTGCAGAACCTGCAGACAAGCTGCAGATGGTAGTTTTGCATGACTAATCTTTTTTCGTTATTGTAATATTATATTTTGCAGAAACTGCAGACAAGCTGCAGATGGTAGTTTTGCATGACTAATCTTTTTTCGTTATTGTAATATTATATTTTGCAGAAACTGCAGACAAGCTGCAGATGGTAGTTTTGCATGACTAATCTTTTTTCGTTATTGTAATATTTTGGTTTTATAATTTACAAAAAATAAAAATTTAAACATAGTTTTTTTTGGAATAACTTAACCGATAAAAAAAGGGATGGATTAGGGTAGCCATAGCTAAGTTGCCATAGATCGCAAGTCCCGGAGAGACCATGAGGTCCTGTGTTCGAATCGCAGCTGCTACCGTTATCCTTTACTTTGTTGTGTCTTTTCGGTTTCGTGCTTCGATTTGGGAGTTGTTAATATTATCTTTAATGATTTAAAATATGAATGAAGTAGAAATTAAATTAATTTTGATTTTGAGTGTAGCGACTAATCTCCAAACTCTTAACTAAAACAACAATGTACTCAAATGATTTGTTCAAATAATAGTGTTTCACAGATGTTATGGAATTATATGTTTTACACCGATGTATCAAGTGTTTCTGATCGCCATTAAAATAAATAGTGGCCTTAAAAACAAATTATTGAAATGCATTTTACCTATAAGAATGTTCGACCTACTCACCTGTTTAGCTCCGTCCTGACTCTAAGAGGCGTGCGATGCATAACCTGCGAGTATACCAATGCAAGCAAGTGTAGAGCGATAGTTGAACACGAATGAATGCAAAGCTATTAGACTAGAGAATATTTATAAAAATACCTTAAAAAGCTTTAAAAATTTTTAATAGATATTTATTTCTTTTTTTTACATATTTAGTTATTTATAGTGTTTGCGCAACGATACGTGAAAGAAATTACTCATTCTATAAGTGACTTTAGGCAAGTATTAACCTGCTAGCCTAGCTAAGCAATAAACATGCGCATTTCTTCCATTTATAGATATGATAGTTTGAAAAGATCAATAAATATAATTAGACCTCAATAGCTCAATTGGTAGAGATTCCAGTCCCGGTAAAACTAGAGGTTCTGGATTCGAGTCCCAGTTGCGTCCGTTACATCTGTGTCTTTTTCTGTTTAACGATCTATTGAGATTTGTTAATATTATATTTTTCAGCGATTAAATATTATTTGTTGGTTGGGAACTTCCTATGAGCTATTCCTACGCTAGGAGCGCAGTGCGTGGACAGGGCTATTGAATAAACGATAAGGCAATTTGCTCACAATGGTAGAGTGAGTACTACAATATATATTATTTGTTGGTTGGGAACTTCCTATGAGCTATTCCTACGCTAGGAGCGCAGTGCGTGGACAGGGCTATTGAATAAACGATAAGGCAATTTGCTCACAATGGTAGAGTGAGTACTACAATATATATTATTTGTTGGTTGGGAACATCCTATGAGCTATTCCTACGCTAGGAGCGCAGTGCGTGGACAGGGCTATTGAATAAACGATAAGGCAGTTTGCTCACAATGGTAGAGTGAGTACTACAATATATATTATTTGTTGGTTGGGAACTTCCTATGAGCTATTCCTATGCTAGGAGCGCAGTGCGTGGACAGGGCTATTAAATAAACGATAAGGCAGTTTGCTCACGATGGTAGAGTGAGTACCACAATATATATTATTTGTTGGTTGGGAACTTCCTATGAGCTATTCCTACGCTAGGAGCGCAGTGCGTGGACAGGGCTATTGAATAAACGATAAGGCAGTTTGCTCACAATGGTAGAGTGAGTACCACAATAAATTATTCACCGCTCAACACCAAACTCGAAGTTGGAGAGTTTTGTTATGAATTTAAATAACCCGTTTCGGGAAGATTCACAGTCCCGGACAACTTTTCTGCAGTTAAAAATAGCAAAGTGTTTACAATACGAGATATGCTCACAAACACCCTGACACCAGGACCAACTCGCGGAGGAAGCGCTTCATCTTATACAGATAAAGGGGGCTCAGACACACTCACCCCTCTCCAGCCCGGCGTGTAAGGGGGGATGGGAAGGAAAAATAAAACATTTGCACTCGCATAATAGTCTCAACACAATTTTCAGTACATAAGAAGGGAAAATTTGCGAAGTTACAGTTCATTTAGATGATTTGTTTTGGTAAGCAGCGAGCGGCTCCGTTCTGGAAAACCATATTATTTTTGCGTAAGTAAAAATCTGATAGCACGACATTTTCACTTCCGCTGCTTGCCGCTTGCGCGCGGCGGCCGCGTCAACTAGTAACAGGTGCTTGTCGCTTTTCACCTCCGCAGCACGCCGCGGCCGTGCTGGCTAGTGACCGGTGCCTGTCACTTTTCAACTCACCTGCAGCCGTGGCCGCACCGACTAGTGACCGGTGATTGTCACTTTTCACCTCAGCTGCACGCCATAGCCGCGCTGACCACTGACCGCTGCTTGTCACTTTTCCTCTCAGCTGCACGCCGCAGCCGCGCCGACCACTGACCGGTGCTTGTCGCTTTTCATCTCACGTGCACGCCGCGGCCACGCCAACTAGCGACCGGTGCTTGGGGTTTTTCACCTTACCTTCACGTCACGGCCGCGCCGACTAGTGACCGGTGCTTGTCACTTTTAACCTCAGCTGCACGCCGCAGCCGCGC
>JAHDVE020011271.1:0-37552 GCA_022606495.2 Halesus radiatus | reverse complement strand
TTTATAATTTTTTTTTTTTTTTATATGAATACCTCACAAGAGTCCCAACTGCTCCCAACCGTCTGGAGCCAGTGAGACTATGGCATTCCCGATTGGGGAATGTTGTGAGGCTGAAGGTATTGGGGAGGGGAAGGAGAAGGGGAAGAGGAAGGTTAGGAATACCTGGCTATTCAGATCTGGTCACCAAACACAGCTAAAAGCCATTTCAAGCAACGTTTCAATTCTGAATGGTGGTCTTTCACCAGGGCGATACTGGGAGTATCTTCCACTCTGTACTGGGAGTATCTTCCACTTATCTGTATTGACACGATCTGGTAAATACCGAGATGTTTTTCTATTATTTGATTTACTGTACTTTACATCTACCATTGTCGCGTAGTTTCACAAAATCTAACAAAATCTTTCTGTTTTCTAAGTTTGGTTATAATTTTACTGTCAATGAATTGTTGCCTACATAAAACTAGGACAATCCTGGATTTTATATTTAAAACCGAGTCTATAAAGCGGAAGATTATTTTAGCTACTTGTAAAATTTCATTTAAATAGAATGCACATTTTTATTTACGAATAAACACTAATTGGCATGATCCCGATGATGCTAAACCCTAAAAAACTAATTGTTTAATAGTTTAAATATTTAAGTTTACTATACACTGATCCATAATATGGTAACAGGGGATTACGTGCTAACCACTTTAATGGGAAAACGGAGAAAATACCATTTTTTATCGTATTGCGTAATGATATCAAAACAGTTTCTTCTCCTCTTTATAACACCAGAATCAGAATATAATGAGGGTGTAAGAAACTTTAAATCCTGTGTGATATATGGTAATTCGAATACTTAGATATTGTGTTTTCGTCGAAAGCAATTACCTTATTTTTTTTATTTTTTTTATAATAAACACACATATTCCCTGGTTACGAATAACCTGACAATATTTGAAAATCTCCTACTACCATCACAGTAAGCGGCAGATGTTGCTTGTGTCGTAATGGAGAACTTAGCCAGTTGAGGAATTGAACTCACGACGCCTGGGTGAGACTGAAACGCGATGCGTCACTATGGTTTGTCATATTTATTAAATATAACAAACACTTTGTTTTGAACGAAAAAAATATTTTAATTTCATCACCAACCGGTTACACTTATCCCAAGCTTCGTCAGTGTAAAATTTAAGACATGATATCCCTTTGAACGGTTCTCAATGGAGATGTTCTCGATTTGTCGAGTTATGGCATCGGAAGAGCGCTGAGGTAACGGAGGTAACGTCAACGGTTCCTTATCCGGTAGCGGCAGTACATGGTATCCAAGGGAGGATAAAGCGAGGTCCGGGGCAGAAGGCGATATCAAAGAAGAGTTAAAAGCGAAACAGTCAATCAGATCGATGGCTGGAGATGTTGTTCGGTCCAAGGGAGCGATATGCAGAATGTGTTGAACAGCATTCTTTTGACGTTTGCGCTGCAAGAATAAAAACGCCTTGACAGCATACCTGCTCCAACGGATATCGCTCTTCTTTGTCTCTCCATATCCTCAATGTCCTTCAGGTCGTCTGTGATAATATGTCCCAAGTATTTGACGCTACGAACGACATCCATTTTCCTTCCGTCTAGACATACTGAGGGTGTGTACATGATTTCGTTTTTGCATTTGAAAACCATGACGATTGATTTGGACGTATTATATGCAAGGTTGTGGTTTTTTGCAAAATGTTCCCATAGGCGGAGTAATTTCTTTAGTTCGCTAGTAATGGTGCTAAAAGAACCATGCCATCAATATTTACACAATCTCCATGAACATGGCAATCAATATTTTTGTGTCATTAAGTCTTTGAATTAATTAATCAGTGTTGACATTAAAGAGAACCAGAGACATGCTTCCTCCTTCCCATACGCCACTTTTCATATCAAATGGGTTGGAAAAAGCTCCAGACCATATCATTACATTTTCTTGCTGTGTATGCAAAATTGAAGGAATCGCTATTATATATTCCGAAACTGCCCTTTTCCTCAGTTTTTCCCAGAGTTTACTGTGACATACACTATCAAATGCTGGAACTCCTCATATTGAGATGAAGAGCTCTATCTTTTTTATTACCAGATTAATATTTTTTTTTTGAATAATAAACAAATTTCCATCTACTTTCAATAACCAACAAAAGTGTACCAACTCAAAATAATCACTTGGAATCTAGCAATATTTTTGCAAAGGTAAAATCAAATAGCTGTTAAAACTCTAAAAATTCATTACGGAACTTTATGCAAAGTGCATTTTCTATGCTTTCCTAACAAATAATGGGAATAAAATAACGACTCAACAAAATTGACGTAACTAGAAATGTCAAAGATTTTTTTTTTAAACTGAAAGAAGTGTAAATAAACGTAAATTTTTCATTTATCTAAGAAATCAAAATTGTTGCAACTTAAAATTTCGCAGTGAATATTCATCTCTACGATGAAGAAATTCACCAAAATAGTTGCAACATGAAAAACAGTTTTTTACTACCAACGTACGCGCACTACGCTTGGTTTGCTCGCAAAAATTAAGATATCAACCGTTTTGGCGTGGGTCATGGGCTCATTCAAGAAAAAGTGCTTTTAGCGCATTATTTAGATATACGATATGTATATATATATATACATATATATAGCGAGTATTCGCGATATTGATATATCGGTTATGTTGGTATAATATGCAGCATCGTTTATAGAATTTGAATAAATTATTAACTAAAAAACTTTAATTTTTTTGTTGATACTGTTTAGATGTAGGTGTGCGATATGTACTATTTTAATTAAATAAATCGAAACCATTTGACGATAGATTTAAAATTAATTTGTGGTCCAAAATAAAGTGTTTCTTTTATATAATAATATGTCAAACCACAAAGTAATTGCTCCGCACGAAAACATAAATAAATAATAAGAAAATACAAATTTATTAAAAAATAAATGCTTACGGTTTTATTTTTTAACTAATGAAAAATTATTACCCAATGTTGTTTTTTCCCGTGATAACAGGATGAACATTTTTGATAGACATATAATAATTTCCCTTTGCCAGGAAAATGGTTTAATTTGGTGCAGTACCAATGAAACCTGATTGCTTTCATTAAAACAATTATATTTCTCCATATAAGCAGCAATTGTTAATTGGTTAATAAAAATTTTCACAGTTTTTGATTTAACAGTTACGCTCATTAAAGGAGTTCTTTGTTTTATTGTCAGAGTTTATATAAAAAGCAAGAATTTCGACCAATGTATTTATATCACCAAGGGACGTAAAAAACAAGTCATTTTATGCCTGCTGAACTCACAAAAACATACAAGTATTATGATAATGTTAATGCTAAATAGTATAATTAATTTTTAAATAAAAGTTTCTAAAAAGGTACACAATTTTCTTATTTACGTTTGGTTATGATTTAGAATGAACTGAATATAAAATTATGAACGGTAGATCTCATTCTTTTATTGACATTTGACATTCTAACCTCAAAAATTAAATTTAGAAAAATAACGAAATATAAAATAAACGAGTTGACGTATTTATACAAAAATAAAAGTGGATTCAATCAATGTGTCTTTTCATTTCATTCAAATTAATCTTAATTGTTTTAAAATTTTAATCTCAATATCGCATTCTTAAATTTATCGGCTTTTATTTATGAAGAAATGGCGATTTCTCAACGTAAATATGAAAATAAAATATTGAATTCTTTGCAATATTTTTATATCACCACATAACGAATACATATACTAGTATACAATTGAATAACAGATAAAATATTTATTCTACGTGATTGGAACCACTACGACATATCTCACTATGTATTTTACACTCACGTTCCAAAAACATTTTTACTTAATTTTTGGTAGCGTTATTATAAGGAAAACCTTCACTGTGACTGTTTAACACAGTTAGAGAAAACTGTGCAAGAATTATCAAGTATGTAGTTAACGCTCCTGTCATCTGTAAACAAAATAAACATATGTATATCTAGAATGTTTAAAAATCTATGAATCAGTTTCTGTATTTCTTCAAAATCCACTAAATCATTCTTTGGACAACTCTAGGGTAATTAAATTTAGACAAATTTTCCATGTAGATTGTGTGATAAACTATTTTAATCTCTCAGTGTAATTATGCAGAATGATCAATATTGTTGATCCTTAATTTTTCAAATGTTCAACTAGTAGAATGTTTTCGGAATGAATTTGGATAATGTTTACTTCTGATGAAATTAGTAGAAAATTTTGCTTACAGTTAGTATCAGGGTATTATCAATGTTAAATAATCCAAACGCTGTGAATTGTGGCTGTCTGTGCAAGATTTGGGTTGAAAACCGGTGGAGCTTGAACGAAAAATTACATTATGAAAAAAAATTGATATATCTCATTAGCAGTGATTTTAAAAATGGTTTTAAATTCTCTATACCTTTGTAAGTAACATGTTATCTTCTTCCGTTGCCATTACTTGATGCACCAAATTAATTGTTTTCTGTGCCTAAAAAATGGTTAAAATAGTACACAAACAAAATAAATAAATGTGGAAATAATTATTTTTGAATGATTTTCAATTTATTGTAAACCAAAATTAATCATTTTACTATTAAGTTATGCAAAATATATAATCTGTTGTGAGAATTATTTTCTCAGTAAATAGGTTTTACCGGTAAAAAATTTCTTTAGGCAACATTAAAATTGAAATTGGGTGGGGGTAACGAGAATCGTATAAATAAGTCACCTCAACGTGGCTTAACAACAGTTTGAAAATAGCTTTAAACGCTGAAACAGCTGTCACGATAATTAAATAACTGAAAAACTTGCCGAATTCAATAATAACATTATTATATTTAATTTACGGTACATAAAAAATTTTTAAAATGAGGTTTACGTATTAAACACAAAAACAATAAATAGTGAAAAAACCGATACAGCCATCCATAATATTTTCAACATAATTTGTAGCCACTTTTAATAAAATCATATTTACTTATAGATGTAAACTCTTCGTTTTTATTCGAATTAAAAGTGATAACATTCCAAATGTGTACACTGTACACTGAGTGTACAGCAAGGGCCTCTAGCAGCGCAAAGGGAGTGCTTTAAGGGACCTTGCTGATTTACAGTTTTCGAACTCTACGAGCAAGAAATGTTTAGTGAAATTATTGCTCTATGCTAATAAAGAGCCTTTTCAAACAATCGCTACAGCATAGAGCATAATTAAATACTAACACAATCTGATTTTTTTGTTGTCATTTAATACTTGCACATCAAAGTAGCTACTCAGGACGCTCGTGCCTCCTACATAATATTTGTAAAGGATAACAGAACTAAACAAGATCACTGAACAAACAGGTTCTTGATGTGAGAAGACGTAAATTATAGGAAAGAAAAAAATTGTGATAAAACTTTGTTTGAGAGAAAAGAATCATCCTGTCACCGGAATGTGGAAAACTTGACCAGTCGAGGTTATTTTAGTCTTAAACAACAGATCTGATGACTCGCCCTTTGAGTGAAGACGTCCTTACACGATACTTTTTTTCGTCCAGTTTTCATGTGGATTGTCTTTTTATATAGAATTTTCCATGGAATTTTCCGTAGAAAAAGACAACTCACTTGCAATCTGGATGAAAAGGGGTATCGTGTAAGAACGTCTTAAATTTGTGAATATACCAAGATTATACAGAACAAGATAGCCCGATTCTGGGTAATCTCAGTAGATTGTCGTTTTCAAAAATATAAACGTATTTTCTGTCGGCTCCAGTTTCAGAGATATTCACATAACTATTTTTGCTCTAAAACCAGGAGTATTTGTAAAAAAATACTCAAAGCTCAAGTTATCAGATCTGTGTTTAAGACTAAATGAATTTCGACAAACCGAGGTTTCCATATGCCTGTGTAATATAGACACTTCACGCTCAAAATATTCAGAGTGTTGTTAATAAGGTGGATTCCGTATTTCTTGCTTTGCTCTATTAGTTAGAAGTGATTGCTGTGCACTGAAATGACTATGTTATCAAAATTCAATAAAAAACCTTTACCTCCTTTTTCAGACTATTGCACATGGATACAGTGATGGTGATATTTGCAGTACGAACAAAGATTTCTGGAAGGCAATAGATCAAAAATGTCATATTCTTCATTGTGTTTTCTCCTTGCAAAATACTCACGTAGACACTCCATACAAAGAACCCATTAAACACCAAAGATATGAAGGAAACGCCAATAACGGTCAAGATTCTTAGTCCAAATAATCTGTTGAGGTTTGATCCTCCATCGCAAATAGCATCATAAATAGTCCAAAGTATTGTTATCCTTTCAACTTGCAAATTTTTGTTGGTTTTCAAGGCAATGTTTTTTTTATTTTCATTTGTTAATATTTGTTCAATATTATAAATATTGTTAGTGTAGAGATTCTGTTTATTTTGGTTCATCTTGAGTATTTCACCATTTAATATCTTCAGGTTGAAATCGAGGAACATTACTATAGTGCAATACAGAGCCATATAACATGTTGCCACACTACTGGGAATAAAAAGAACCATCCACAAGTATATTGTTGGGCTATTGTACCATGAATTTGCCAATATATTATTAATAACTAAACTCAAAATAAATGTCAAGGAAATAACCAATAGTCCAACGAACGGCTTGTATTTTATTCTTTCGTAGTGTTTATCGACACCGAGAAGTGTGAAATTCTTATCGATGTCGATTAATATGGTCATTACAACAGAGAATAAATCTTTGTTCATAAATATACTTGATATTATAACTATTACTGTGAATAAATTCGAGTAAATTCGGAATAAGTCTCCAATTTTAAACAGAATCGTCCCATGAAAATGTCCAACCACCGTTTCTTTGGTTGATATTACGACATACATGCAACGTACAAATAAAGATGCGATTAATGTAATTAGAAATAATATTGGTTTGCTGTATAATGTCACATATTCTCCCGATCTGATTGTAAATTTGTAAGGAGTAAGAAGCATACACTGACAAGCTATTACAAACGGTTTCAAAACATCGAAAACTGTTTCGCCTTTTATAAAACGAGTGATCATGTCCAGCGTTAGATTTTGAAGTCGTTTTGCGATGTTTATTAACTTATTCATTTCGATTTTTCCTTTCAACGTATATTGAACCAATACGAAGTAATTTACAATGTTTTCAGAGCAAACGCGAAACACAGAACAATTTGCCTGAATCAGTTGTTTTCTAATGAAACATTTATTGATTTCATATGAGAACTAGGGATACGTGTAGGTGGTCGTTTAAACGTAATTAGTTGAATAATTAAAAAAGGTTTTATCGATATTGCTTTTCTTGTTATACAATTTGAGGTTTTATAATATTTGTAATTTGTATTGAAGTAGCATAATGTGAAGGTAAGAACACTTATCGCGAATACATTGAGAGTTCTTCATTTGGCATTAAAATAATTAAAACCTTCTTCATTAAATCTTCAAATTGAACATATTATTGATTAATTTAAATAACAATATTTTACAAGATCATATTAATTAAATAAAAAATAGAAGTTTCACGACAGATTTAAAGCGTTCAAAATCAAAAATACGTTTTATGAAAATTATTGATAACTGGATCAATGCTGTGAATGAGAGAAAACTGAGCAAGAATTAGCATGTATGTAGTGGACACTCCCGTCATTTGTGAACAAAATTTAAACGATCATTATTCGGTTTCTTAACCCATTATATTTCCCGTCTCAGAACAGGCATTCTTTTTTTCATTGGGCCGTAGGCCCTCTGGAAAATGATTTCCCTCTAAAAATGGTATTAGGGGTGGGTAGGAATCTGGGGCAATTTGTCTAGGAGTGACAGGCGTATCAATCCATTCCCCTCACTGCAGTGCATGGCGATGGGTCGAGAGAGTTCGGCTGAATAGTTCAATGGATTTCCCTCAACCGGGCTCTATCGCTCCGGTCCACCATGCAGCTAATATATAAATTAATATCATTTTTTTTTCTCAAAAATGCACTGAATTCGAGATACTCGATTAATATAATCACGTAGTGAAAAAATGAGATTCTTAATTTAAGAAGTTTTCATAATTTTGTTACTAAATTAATTATCAAAAGTGAAACAGCCCTCTTCAATTAATTAATTAATTTATTTATACTCGGTTTTTATAGATGTTTACACTTACGTTAGAACAATTCAGTTATAAAGACTCGGTTAATATACATTTACAAATAATTACAAGAAGGATACACACATCATAAAATTACAAAAACTCACTCAATGATACATAATACAATAGAAACAAGAGGCACACAGAGAGACACAAGTGATGCATAATAAAATTAACCCAATCATTGTTACATATTTTAAAGTAATAGCAGGACATTTTTTTTAAGCTGTACAAATTATCGACAGAAATGTGTACATTAGCACACTCTATCTTATTATATAGTCGACACATTTGAGGTAGAGGACTAAAGTAGGCAATATTATTTCTGAATGTTCTATGGTGTCTTAAACGATAGGAATTAGGTACATTTATTTCAATGCAGCTGAGTCATAATCTAGTATCGAGATGACCGTGAATTATTTTGTGTAAACATATCAAATCAATCAATTGGCTTCTAATTTTAAGTAAATTAATGTTGCAGTATTCAAGAAGTACGTCGTATGATCTAAGACCACATTCGAAAGATAACATTCTTAGCATTTTTTGAACAGATTCAACAATATTTTCCTATTTGTATTAATGAGCATTCCAAATGGAATCCATATTCGAGTTTACTTCTAATTATTGCGTTGTAACCGGTTGAGGGTTCTTGAATGGTTTATATATTCTGTGATCACATAGTAGATATCTATCCAATTTAAAAATCAATTGACGTAGGTAACAGACCCTTCTTTATTGTTTGCGGGGTTGATAAAGTTCTATTTTTTTCTTTTTTCAAAAAGTATTTTCTTCTTTCTATCTTTTCTGTTTAGTATTTCGATATGGGAATTGTTAACATTATCTTGATGATTAAAAATAATAAAACTCTTTATATTAGGTATATCCGGAATAGGGGACCACGAAATACCGGTCATGAGTATGATCATGTTCATTTAGAGACATACTCTTTTCTAACATACACATGTCAGAAATATGGTCGCTCTGTTAAAAATGATACCCAATGTTGGACAACTCAAAAACCTCCACTGAAATAGATTTTTTTTTATTAAATATATTATCTAGACAAATACTCAACAGTGCATTAGAAATTGTCTTAAATTTACGTGGTTTTTCCTGTATTGAAGGGCGTTTTTATTTTTTTGGTTTCTACAGCGTTTTTTTACATTATTATTAAGTATACCCTGTCCATCATTAGAACGACCTGTGAGCTCGCATGTCCTGCCCCTTTCCCCCACTACTTTCTCCGCGACTTCGTATCCACGTTAACACATTCAAAAACAGGCTTTTTTTTAAATTCTGTATTACCTACCTACAAACACAAATTTAACTCATTTTATACATTTAAATAATTATGGTTATAATTTTAAAATATACATATTGCATTTTATGTGGCATCAGGTTCATTAAAACAGCTAGGGAATTAATACGAAATTGATAATATTATGATAATTTGACTGAACATCCACGGTATGAATGGGTTAATATCTCAGAAACGCGTGTATGGGCGGAGTTACATGGCCGTCGCAGCCGTGCGCGGGTGATGGGGCGCATGCAAGGGGATGGGTATGCGCAGTAGGAACCAAATTTGGAACTATAGCAGGTTGTTCTTAAGTTAAACTCACAATAGATAGGTATATGTGTGCCTCACAAACAATCGGATTCACGAACTGCTATTGGATGCCACCAGTAAGTTGTTTTGCTATATTAATTGAAAGGAGGGCGTTATCGTTAATATTCATTTTGGTTGTGTGCGACAGCCCTGATAAATTAGTTCTCTTCATAACACCTTGATCAGCCAATGGTAGCGCTAGAAGCTTATCATAAGCTGCGAAGATTTTGCTTGCTAATAGGTTATCTCGGTGATGATGACACTTTATTTAATATAACTTTATAAATCAAAACTTGTACCGAAATCAAAATAATCAAAAATTACCCCGGCCACAAATGGCTATCTTGAAGGGAAGCAGCAGATCCCGGGACGCGGACAGGAGATGAAAACCACTGAGTTGTTAAATTAACTTTGCGATGCAAAAATGCAGCTTTTATTCTAAGTACAGTATTCACAGTACATCGTCCGTGAATGCGTTTGTAGAAAATGTAAGTACGTGATAGTAATAATATTTTAATTAAACCATTTGTTGTGATTTGAAGACGCCGAGGACTAAAAATAAAATCAGAAGGACCAAGCTGAAATCATGGTCTATGGGATAAATGGCCAGTTAAACGTGCCGCTGCGGAATTTAAAATCCCTAGAACTACGTTAACTCGTCATCCGACTTTCCACAATCCCTCAGTCAGTGAGGATAGCTCTTACACTGTAAGAAATGGTGCTGTCGGTGTGTTTACTAATGATGAGAAGAATATACTAATATCGTAGTTCTGCGTAGGTGGTTTTTATTCTAAGCAGTGTGGAAACATATTATATGGCTCTGTATTGCACTAATGTTCCTCGATTTCAACCTGAAGATATTAAACGGAGAAATACTCAAGATGAACCAAAATAAACAGAATCTCTGCACCAAAAATATTTATAATATTGATCAAATATTAACAAATGAAAATAATAAAAAAAAACATTGCTTTGAAATCCAACAAAGATTTGCTAGTTGAAAGGATAACAATACTTTGGACTATTTATGATGCTATTTGCGATGGAGGATCAAACCTCAACAGATTATTTGGACTAAGAATCTTGACCGTTATTGGCGTTTCCTTCATATCTTTTGGTGTTTAATTGTCTTTTTTTAGATGTCATGGAGATTTTGATCAACAAATATCAACATCACTGTATCCATGCAATAGTCTGAAAAGGAGGTAAAGGTTTTTTATTGAATTTTGATAACATAGTCATTTCAGTGCACAGCAATCACTTCTAACTAATAGAGCAAAGCAAGAAATACGGAATCCACCTTATTAACAACACTCTGAATATTTTGAGCGTGAAGTGTCTATATTACACAGGCATATGGAAACCTCGGTTTGTCGAAATTCATTTAGTCTTAAACACAGATCTGATAACTTGAGCTTTGAGTATTTATTGACAAATACTCCTGGATTTAGAACAAATATAGTTATGTGGATATCTCTGAAACTGGAGCCGACAGAAAATACGTTTATATTTTTGAAAACGACAATCTACTAAGATTACCCAGAACCGGGCTATCTTGTTCTGTATAATCTTGGTATATTCACAAACTTAAGACTTTCTTTCACGATACCCCTTTTCATCCAGATTGCACGCGAGTTGTCTTTTTCTACGGAAAATTCCATGGAAAATTCTATATAAAAAGACAATCGACATGAAAACTGGACCAAAAAAAGTATCGTGTAAGGACGTCTTCACTCAAAGGGCGAGTCATCAGATCTGTTGTTTAAGACTAAAATAACCTCGACTGGTCAAGTTTTCCACATTCCGGTGACAGGATGATTCTTTTCTCTCAAACAAAGTTTTATCACAATTTTTTTTCTTTCCTATAATTTACGTCTTCTCACATCAAGAACCTGTTTGTTCAGTGATCTTGTTTAGTTCTGTTATCCTTTACAAATATTATGTAGGAAGCAGGAGCGTTCTGAGTAGCTACTTTGATGTTCAAGTATTAAATGCCAACACAAAAATTAGATGGTGTTAGTATTTAATTATGTTCTATGCTGTAATGATTGTTTGAAAAGCCTCTTTATTAGCATAGAGCAATAATTTCACTAAACATTTCTTGCTCGTAGAGTCCGAAAACTGTAAATAAGCAAGGTCCCTTAAAGCACTCCCTTTGCGCTGCTAGAGGTCCTGAGTATACACTGAGTATACACTGAGTATACACTGAGTATACACTGAGTATACACTGAGTATACACTGAGTATACACTGAGTATACAGTGTACACATTTGGAATGTGTCACTTTTAATTCGAATAAAAACGAAGTGTTTACATCTATAACTATATATATATATTTGAGACACCAAATAAAATTAAGTGAAACAAAAATTAAATACAAACTTAAAAAAGATAAATCTATAAAGGCGGTACTCCGCTCCGCTTCATTGGGACATCAGTTTATTGGGACAGTCGGTTGTTTGGGACGAATCAAAAGGAATAGAAGTCAAATAAAGGAACTTTACACCATCTAACGGAGCGGTTTGGGATCGGTAGTAATTCGGTAGAGTTCGCCCACGCCGTTCTCCGTTCAGTTCACAGTAGGTTAATTCATATCCACCAGCATTGCGCAGTACAAACATGTAAAGTGGCAGGGACGGCACAGAAGCGGAGACTCATTATCTATTAACATATTCATGCACGGTGTAATGTGAATACTCCCCTCTGTGCCGTGCCTGCCAATGTACATGGCAGGAATGAAGGAAGTGGTTTAGGAATCTCGTTGTTATTACTCGCGTATTTGTAGCTGCAGTATCGAGCTTGATTAGCGCTTTGACTAGATGCCTATATTGGACAGGGAAAAGAAACGACGAAACGGTGCTTTATATTAAGGTCATTCAGTTTATTGTGAATTCATTTGTCTTTTACGATCTGGGAAAATCATGTGAATATTGTTTTTACGAGGTAAGTCCTTACATTTAAAATAATGAATATTTTATTATATATTGTTTGCAATTCTTCACGTTGGATTATTTATTTAGCATTCTCTCCCCGCCAGCATTACCGGTTTATTCAGGTTTGAATCAATGTTATTTCCATGTTTCCAACCGAGTGTTGCTTATTCGTAAAATATGCTGATAAGAACAAGATTATAAACACTCAACGTGGATCCCTTTACGGCCACATTGTTGTGGTATTGGAGGCGGGGTTATGTTATTCACGAAGCTGTGCGTATTGTACAGAGCACTCAGGTACTATATTGCCCTCAAATGTTGACCTTGTAAAAATCCATATTCTTTCATCTATTCATTCTTATGCATAACAGTTCGGCTGTATTTCCTCTCTCCGACGGCATAGTTTGTGTTTTACAGACCCAGTTCCCCCTTCTTTCCTCAAAAATGCCTTTTGCTCAGCATGTTTGAAGATGATACAGACCCTGAAAGAAATATGATTTTTCCAAAGGTCTCTCAGGTTGACTACAAAAGAAACAGTTTCCATAGTTAGCAGATTGAGCATTACAAGAGAGATAACTAAACTAACGTCAAGAGTTACGAGGAAATTCCTTTTTCAAGAATGTATCCGACGGCAGGCCGAGGCTTTCGACACTTCTCTTTTTTGAGCGAAAGACCACTCGTGATTGACCACCTGTCGTCACAAGACTGTAAATTTATAAGGCGCCAGATCCGAAGACACTCTCGTTCCCTTCGAGGGATGTCGGGTAGGTGAATGCTGCTGGTCCTTACACACCCAGTGGTCTATGTATGGGGCACTAGGTAGGCCACTCCTCTGCCGGATCCTGGCCTTGCAGTGACGTCCTCTTGTCTCGAGGACCTAGGCCCAGGACTTCTTCAGGCAAAGGGGGTCGGCCAGGCAGCAAATGGTGGAGAGGGCGAAGGTGAAGTAAAAGACCTTGTTTTTGTTCTGCTCACAAGTTGTGATGGCTGGTTAAGACTGACTTTATTTTTCAAAAGTTGGCATATTTATTTGATTTGGCATGCACCGTATATAATCTGCATCTAACTGTCGGCCACCCATTTGACCGAATTCTTTAAGGTCGACGGATGTCTGAATTTAGTCATTTAAAAGATTTCCCTGACCAAACTATAAACACTAAAACATGATATTACATGAAAAAATGACATTAAAGGTTTTGTTTAGTGATCAGGTGATTTTACAATTTAGGGTTTTTTTCCGTTGATTCTAACTGTGCCTATTGCTGTCAATGTTTCCCACGTCCAGATAACACAGCGCTTTCAAATGTGGCTACGTTATGTGGTCGTGGAGAGCAATATACACGAAAGAAAACATAAATACAACCTTACACTTAAATTAATTCTCCCAGCGCAGTATTTTATTATACTGGCCTGAGCAAGTTGTAATTAGACATAAAATAATGTTGAATTGTAAAAATAATAAAAAAATCACAAAGAATTATTATTTAAAAACATTAAGGCACCTCCTCATTACGGCATTATTCAAATAGTTTACTATGCCGCTCTGAGAAGATTTACAAGTTGAATTTTAACGAAATTACAAGAAACAGTTTAAAAACGAATGTGTAAAAATTGAAGGAGACTTTTATATTTAGGTATACATTTAATCGTATTTACTTAGAATTATTTAAAAATGTAATGGTTAATACTGCTTTTCTTATTATATCACTTGAGCTTTTTAATATGCATGCATTATATTTAAAGCAGCATTATGTGATGATAATAACGATGTAAAAAGTTATATTTAACAATAATTTATAACTGGTTTATAAATTATTGTTAACTATAACTTTTTACATTATTTACTCATTTGTTATTAATATCAGTATTGACTTGGTGGATATTGCACTAGTTATTTTTTATTTTTTCTGTTACTGTGTATTTTTAGTTTTTGGTGCAGTTTTTTCTTTTTCAAATGTAACTTAATTGCTTTACATGTGTAACTTAACTTTAGTGCAAGTTTTCTATTTTTTATTTTTCTTTTGTGATTTTAAAATTATGTCACTGTATAAAAAAGCCCTATGAGCGTTTAAAAAATAAATAAATACTGTAATGTGTTTTGCACCTGTGTGACTATTATAAGTAACTAAATATGTAAAAGCCCATATAGGGCGTATATGGTATAATAAATAAATAAAAAATAAAATAAAAATAAATTATCGCGTATACTTTGAGAGTTCTTCATTTGCATTTAAATAATTAAAACTTTTTCTGTTGTCGTTAATTCTATATATTCTGTAAATGGAATATATTTTTCATTGATTTAAAAAACAACGTGTTAGTTAAATGACTAATAAAAGTATCACACAAAATTTGAAATGTCAAAATTCGAAATTACGTTTTATGAAGATATCTTAATTTTCTGTGGAGTTATAATTATTGTTAACTGGATCAATGCTGTGACTATTCAGCACTGTGAGAGAAAACTGTGCAAGAATTAGCAAGTATGTAGTGGACGCTCCCATAATCTGTGGACAAAAAAAATCTAATCATTATTCGCTTTCATAACTAATTTTATTTCCCGTCTCAGAACAGGGTTTTTTTACATTAGGCCTATATCAATTTTGCGAACGCCTTGCGAAGGGTCTTATTAAGGAAAGGAAAGGGGTGAAGTTCTGGGTAAAAAAGGTATGAGGGGTGGGTAGGAATCTGAGGATCAGTGTGTCCAGGCGTGACGGACGTATTAATCCATCCCTTCCACTGCAGTTGCAAGGCGGATTGAGAGAATCCAGCTGGAGAGGTCAAGGAACCGGCCACTCCAGATCCGGCCCCTCCACACAGCTGGTGGGCAGACGCATCTGCAGCCAAGACCCAGACAATCCTCCCCCGTTGAACTCGGACACTCAGATGTAGCGAACCACTTGGAGCAGCCTATGGCAAGGTATTGGTCATCCAATGAATGGTTCCCAGGGCGGTGGTACCCACACCGCCTTCCAAATTATAATAATCTGCAGAAACGGGAAACGCAAATACATTATGTGAAAATAAAATGATGGAAGCCTGGGTTAACGGCAATGGAAATAAAGTTTTACACCTTTAAGCAGTTTTTTTTAATTTCACAGTATTTTGTATTTTCGGATATCACTCTAAACAAAAATAACATCGACGTAAACGCACATCAAAAATGTTATATTTGACAATTTAAAAAACGCGCTCTTTTTATAAAAATATCTATTTTCATTAATTCAAAGGTCACCCAAATTTTATTGTTTTACATCAGCTTTTCCTTACCTATAAATTCCATTGATTAAAAAAAATTGTTTTGCAAATTTACGTCTATTATCAAATTATGTAAATCATATTTTTTTAACCAATCCCAATTCATAACACGTATAAAATTACTTACGGTTAGAATTAGGGTGTTGTCAATGTCAAAAAATCCGAAAGCAGTGAATTGTGGCTTCCGGTGCATGATTTCGGTTGAAAAATGGTGGAACTTGAAAGGAAACATTATTTAAAATTAATTCATAATATTAACAATATCAAAAATACTGATTGATTATTGAACACAATAATGGAACGTGGCTGAACCTTTCTTAGTAATATTTCATCATCTTCCGTTGCCATAATGTGATGCACTAAATTTGATGTGTTCTGAGCCTTAAAAAAAAGACATTCGTAATGAAATAAAGTTGAATTATTTTCTTTGAAGTAATGCTGATAGGTCCTATTGAATATATATCCATTGAACCACCAATGTTTTCTTGGAAGACATTGTACGGTAAGAAGAATAACGAAAAGTTGGTTTAGGGTGTAACGCTCAACTATTATAATTTGCAGCTGCTAGTGGAGTACCGCAGGGCTCCCAATTAGGTCCTTTTTTGTTCATATATTTTTATTTTTGTATTGCGTTCAGTAAATTAAAATGATCTGGAGTGTATGTTAAAAGTTGCATTTTTGTATAAAATTCATACATAACGTTCAGAGGGAATTCTTCTTCCGAGGAGCTATGGCATTTTTGAGGGAAATTTTATAATTATGCAAATACAGATCATTGGTCAGTTGATTAGTACAAAAATTGTATTTATTTCGATAGCATCCAATAAACTAAAAATTTCTTTGGTGTTCCAATTAAAACTGTCTTGTTATATTTTAAAGCATCTTATCTGTTCAAACCAGTGTGAAAATCATTTATTTTCTTTCAATTGTACTATTGTACCTACTCAATTATTTTTGCCTAACGGTATCATATCAGATTTTATAAAATTACTAAATTGATTTACATACATTTCCATCGTAAACCCACGGTTGAAATAACCTTGTACGTGAAATAACCCGCGAACTAAGGAGTAAATTACTTATAAACGTATCACATTGATGTATTATTTGCATACATGTAACATCATGATATATTCGTTTGGTTATTATTTAACAAATCGTCATAAGTGGTCATTTTGAGGCATTTTCATTAAATCCGAATGAAAACAATGTCACAAGAGACTAGATAAGCTTTCACGCAGTTAGTTAAATTAATTCACTATTGTGTTTTACCTGCTTTTTGAAATTGTTGCAAATGTATACCGTGATGTAGACATTTGCCCCGCTTGTAATGATACTTTGAAGACAGTACATCAAGAATGTGTAATTCTGCATTGTGTCTTCTCCTTTCATAATACTCACATAGATATTCCAAACAAAGAAGCTATTAAACACTATGGATGTAAAAGAAACGCCAATAATGGTCAAGATTCTTAGCCCAAATAATCGGTTCAGGTTTGATGCTCCATCGCAAATAGCATCATAAATAATCATAAGCATCATTAACCTTTCAAGTCGTAAAGCTTGATTGGTTTTCAAAACTACGTTTTTATTTATTTCATTTTTAAATAACTGATCAATGTTATAAATATTGTTGCCATAGGGGAACAGCTTTTTATTGCTCATCTTACATATTTCTTTATTTAATATGTCTAAGTTGAAAGCAAGGAGCACTACGCCGGTACAATAAATAATTACGTACACAGCCGACATGTTGCTTGGTATGAAAATAACCATCATCAGGTAAAGCGTCGGTTGACTTTCCCAAGAGCTTGCCAAAGTATAGTTAACAGCCAGAATTAGATAAAATGTAATCATGATTACTAATAGACCCAGGTATGGTTTATATTTAATTCTTTCGTAATGTTTATCGACACTGAGAAGAGAAAATTTCTTATCGATATCGCTTAAAAGTGTAAAAACAACAGGGTACAAGTGCGTGTTTGTAAAAATACCTACAAGAATTACGATAGTGGTAAGAATGTTGGAGTAAATACGAAGCCAGTCCCCGATTTTAAAGAGCATTGTCCCCTGAAAATGACCTACTACCGTCTCACCGCTTTTTATAATGATGTACGCGCCATATGTAAAAAATGATGTCAACGCAATTATGTATAGAATTATAGGTTTGCTGTAAACTGAAAAATATTCCCCCGATTTTACGGTAAACTTATATGGAATAGCGAGGAACAGCTGACATATTATTATGAACGGTTTTAATACATCAATAACTGTTTCGCCTTTCATAAAACGACTAATTGTGTTTGGTGTCCTATTTTTTAGCCATTTTTCGAAGTTGGTTACTTTGCACATAGTGATTATTCTTGTAAACGCCAGAAATTAAGTTTTTACAGATATGTTGACACACAACTTTTATCGTGAAATTATTGTTTTCAAATGATTTTTTTTGTTGTTATAATTTGTGGGATTGTGTGAAATTTGAAGATATTAATTCATAATAGTACTCATCAGTCATAATACTGGCACATATGTAGTTTTTTGATCGTATGATCTGATAAGTCCAATTATTTTTAATAAAGACAAGCACGAATTAATTAATTTATATACCGTTATTGGTTTCATGTCAAGAAACATATGTTCGACCGCTTTATAAGGTTTTTTTCGACACGTTAATTTTAACCCTTAAATGTATATTGCTGAAATACTAAAACAATGTGATTCACTGCATATAACTTCCTTATTGTTCACTTTTTATTTATTTATTGCACGGTGTTACAGACCAATCACACAGTTTTGTAACCACGAATCAGAATATTCCTTTTGACTGCTCTCATTACCGTTGGCAATCGGTTGCTGAACGTCTTTCCGTAAACTGACAGGCGTAATTTTGTTATAATGTCCAAAGACACCAAATGAAATTAAGTGAAACAAAAATTGAATACAAACTTAAAAAAGATAAGTCTATAAAGGCGGTACTCCGCTCCGCTTCATTGGGACATCAGTTTATTGGGACAGTCGGTTGTTTGGGACAAATCAAAAGGAATAGAAGTCAAATAAAGGAACTTTACACCATCTAACGGAGCGGTTTGGGATCGGTAGTAATTCGGTAGAGTTCGCCCACACCGTTCTCCGTTTGTTCGCAGTAGGTTAATTCATATCCACCAGCATCGCGCAGTACAAACATGTAAAGTGGCAGGGACGGCATGGAAGCGGAAACTCTAACATATTCACGCACGGTGTAATGTGAATACTCCCTTGTGTGCCGTGCCTGCCACTGTACGTCTCTGCACTGCACGGTGCTGGTAGATGTGAATTGAAATTAAGACGTGTGTGAAAAATCGGGTTATGTCTATTTTATTAAATAGCCCATAATATATCAAGATGCCAAGAAAAGACTCAAGAAAAAAAAATGTACATGGTTAGGTATAAAATTGTGTATTACCATATGTAGATAGTTAAGTCGACTAGTCGATAGTTAGGTCGATTATGTAAATTATTATTTTTTTTACATCTATTTTTCGGATTTTTTTCTGTTTTTTAGATAATATCTGCATCTCTACAAGAAATACATAGTTAAGTTTGTCATTCTTTTAATATTTTTTAATACTTTTCTGCTGAAAGTTAGCGAAATATATTCTGTGTTAAGATGTCTGATAAAAACAAATCAGACCCTTTACTACTGATGAGGAGTTCGCAGAATATTTTATGAAAAATATGGGAGATCGTTATAATTCGAAAGATGGCATGAAAGATTCAGATTCCGATGATTGCAAGTAAGATTATGCAAGGGACGCTTAGACGATTTAGGCATGTAGGGCGGATGAATGAAGAAAGGAGTGTTAATATAATAGATGACGCGAATGCGAATGAATGAAGAAGCCGGGGACAACATTCCGATTAATTGTGACATTTAATTTAAAATAAAAATAAATGTTTATTAGTGAAACGTTTGAAAAATGTTATATTGCGACCTAAGATGGTGATGTACACAGTACGAACCAAACTTAAATTCAGGCCTGAAGTCGATGCAAAAACGTATCGCAGTGAATTAATTTTAGGTAAGAATACTGGACATCACGAACCTGGCTGTATACTCGTATACAGTTGCTGATGAATTGTTTTTGTGTTTAATTCGTAAAAGTCCTTTGTTTTGATTACTTAAAAAAAAAAACTTATAACATTGTAATTTCTTCAAACGATTGGTATTCACTTTGTGGCGTCATTATTAATAAATTAATTAAAAAATATACTTTGCATTCATCACATTATTAATAAAGTAGAAGTTTTCTATATATTCCTGATGAAGAAAGCATCGCTTTCCAAACATGTAGATACTGTGTATATCAGTGGTGGCCAAACCGTGGCGCATGCGCCAAACGTGGCGCATTGAACTATCACAAGTTGCGCTTGCATCCTTGTGGCCATTATTTTAAAATAGGCGCCATAACTGAATATATATTTTTAATTTTTCGGCTTTTCATTTTTTTTTTCGCGGTATACCGGGAACCACTGCTATTGTTCTCATAGCTACCGACCGTGTCACGATAGGTGTTGCCTTACCTAGGTTTTGCACACTAGCAACACACCACGTGCTTGTCAGTTAATCATTTGAGTGAGCCATCGTGGCGTGGAGTTTGAAGCGGAGTTTTGGCGAGTGTTTGCGAATGCGAAGACAGATTCAAGAATAAATATATTGTATATTACGATTGTCGAAGCGAAGTAATATATAGAATTCAAATCCCACCTCGTAATTGACATTCTGTGTAATACAACGTATGAATATTGGATCTATTTGTTCCTTTTCACTATTTTTAGAGTTATATATGTTCTTTTCCATTTTTTTTTAAACTCCTCTTTCTATAGTTCAAAATAAAATGAAGAAAAGAAGCCAAGATAGTGATAGTAAGCCCGATTTCAATGAACAGTGGGAAGATGAATTGCTATTTATAGCAAATTCATCAGGAAAATCGTTTTGTGTTTTGTGCATTGTTTGTGAAAGTACTCGATCACATGATAGAAGGCGTGATATTCAGAGACATTATAAAACCCAGCATCAGGCTAATATAGAAAAAAAAATGAAGCTTGCTCTTGGGTCTGAGTTACGAAAAGAGTATGTAACTAAGAAAAAGGAAGAAATCAGGAAAAGACAAAATATATTTGTTAAAGTAAGTCGTAAAGACTTGGCGATGACAGAAGCGTCATATGAAATTGCATTAGCATTGGCGAAAAAAAAGATGCCTTCTAAATATTTGCACGCCATCTTGTTAATAAAGTTTTAGAAAAAAAGGCAGACGAAATTGCTATATCAAGGCAGACAGTTACGGGACGTATCGAGGAACTCGCTCAGGATGTATCTCAGCAACTGGAGGACCTTGTTCATTCTTGTATTTTCTTTTCTCTAGCTTTGGATGAATCAACGGATATATGTTATGTTGCCCAGTTAAATGTTTTTATAAGAGGAGTTGATGATAATTTTAATGTATTTGCTAGTCTGGAGTCATTGCATGGTAAAACAAGAGGAACAAATATATTTGAAAAAGTTAAATCATGCATAGAAAATCTAAAATTAGATTATGGCAAACTCGTCAGTGTGTGAACTGATGGAGCGGCATCAATGATAAGTATTTTTTTTTAAAACGGCCTATATTAAAATATATGATGGTTTGGGCATGTAGAGCGAATGAATGAAGAAAGGAGTGTAAGGAGAATATGTGACGCGAATGTGAATGGAAGAAGAAGCCAGGGACGTCCAAGGAAGACGTGGCACGATCAAATGAATCAAATACTTGAGTCGGGCCATGTCAGAAGTCGGAATAACAGAAGAGAATGTATGAGACGTTGTATGAAAGTGAATGAAGCAAGAAGTGTATGACAAGATCGAGTTGTTTGGCGGTCCGTCCTCTCTGTCTACCCCTGCGGGGAAACGGCGTGATGGTTAGTTAGTTAGTTAGTTAGTTAATATTAAAATATCACTGCATTATACACCAAGAGGCATTGTGTGGGAAAACATTAAATATGCAACATATTATGTTACCGGTTGTGAAAAGTGTAAATAAAATTAGAGCAAAAGCATTGCACAGACGAGAATTCAGAGAATACTGTGAATTGGTAAAATATGGTAAACTTATCCTTCACTGTGAGTGCGCTGGCTTTCTAAAGGTCAGATTCTGAATAGATTTTGGAAATTGAAAAATGCCATTGCTAATTTTTTGGAACAGGAAAATGAATTACCCGATGAAAGAAATTTATTATTTGACAACAACTGGCTATTTGATTTAGCATTTTTAGTTAATAATAATAATAATAATAATTGGATTACTTCTATAGCGCCGTTTTCGTGAGAAAATCACCTCAAGGGCGCTTTACAATTAATAAAATAACATATACAACCAATACCTTACAGTTAAACTTTATTACTAATGGCATATAAGTAAGACTTATGGCTAGGGACTAACTACTGAGACCTACAATTAGTGACTCACATCTACGGCTTATAGGTAGTCACTCACCAACTAAAAGTTATAGCTAGTGACAATTTAAACTTAAGTAGGCATAACTAGAATAAAAACCTAACACATATATAAACCCAGTACCCATTTAAAACTAAAACATATCTATGACCAAGTGCATATTGTGTATACAATACTGCAAAATGACGTACAACTATGGCTTAAAACTAGAGTCTTACAACTAACATACCTATTTATAATAATATAAATACATGTATGATTATTGCTCGTGCTGTCAGTGGTAGAGCACCCCAAAGTGTAATAATTTTTATCGAAATTAAAGAAGGTAGTCTGGGCGGTAGAAGGTAAATAGGAATATAAGTAATTCTCTTGGACTGAGTACCCGAAAACACCATTAGACCAATGGGGTCGTTATTCTGACATTAGTTGACATTACTAGCCACCTCAATGATTTAAATATAAAACTACAAGGCAAGAATAAATTATTTCCTCAGTAAATAGCATCAGTTCATTTAAAATGAAATTAAATCTGTTCATCTCCCATTTAGAAAAAAAGGATTTAAATCAATTTCCACACTTAAAAGATCAGAGCGAATGTGTAATAGCAATTTGGCCAAATATATTGACAAAATCAATATTTTGCAAGGGTCGTTTGAAATGCGTTTTCGTGAATTTGCTAAAGAAGAAAACTATATGCTTGCATTTATAAACCCATTTTCAGTTAATGAACAAAATATAATGCAGATGCCTTGTAACATGCAAATTGAATTGTTTGATTTAAAAACAAATTCCTTCTTAAAAATGAAATTTGATGAGCTTTTCCGGGAACAAAATGTGTCTGACATTATTAATTTCTGGTATTCGTTACCCAGTGAACATTTCCCAGAGCTAATAAAATATGCAAAAAATTATAAATGTCGCTTTGGAAGCACATAAAGGTGTGAGCAAGCCTTTTCATCAATGAAATTAATAAAAAAGGAAAATAAGGTCTCCAATAACTGACTCGAATTTGAAGAATTCTCTGCTGCTTTCAACAACAAATTTAACAACAAACATTAAAAAAACTAGCGTAATCAAAGCAGGTTAATTATGTTTTTCAGTTAACATCCAACAACAGTAGTTCAGAGTTAACTTCACCAAACGAGACTCCGGCAGCTATAGCATAAGTTGGATCCACAACAGCGATCACCCTCTCGTCCATGTTATTATTTCTGACTGTTATAGATTGGTGCTCTAATAAATGTGTCTTTTGAAATGACGTAAATTAATTAATTGAATTCCGTGATTGAGGTATTCATTTTCCTCACACAAGCGAAGCAGTTCCTATTCCTATATCTATTTCACAACCCCAAACGTGAACGTAAGAAGGTAAAAAAAGTTAGTAATAATAATAATAACTAAATAATAATCAGTAAATAATAATAATAAGTAAATAATAATCAGTAAATAGTAATAAGCATATAATAATACATATTAAATATTAAGTAAATATTAATAAGTACATAACAATAAAAATATGTAATTAATAACATGTAAATAAAATTATGAAAAAAAGTAGTAAGGAAGTAATAATATGTAGGTAAAAAAAATAAAATAATAAGTAAATAGTAATAAGTAAGTAGTAATAAGTAAGTAATAATAAGTAAATAATAATAATAATATAGAGCATACATTAAGTTTCAATATTGATTACAACATTGTCACATATGTTTTCGGGTTTTCTAGCCAAAGTTAATTTCTGAATGATTTTTGGAATATTATGTTGTGTTACGCTTCCTTCTCCTTCAGCCACCTTTTCGAACAGTGTTACCACAAAACGTTGGCTAAGGGAGGAGAAAGCAATCGCATAATATCCCAAAAACAATTTGAGGAAAAAAAAGCTTCGTTGCTTACTAGAATGTGTTAAAAATATATGTTGGCCATAAATTTGTCGATGTTTGGTTGATGGCGTTATTCTCTTTTATTTGATCGTGGTGTATCGGCTCCATTACAAGAGGTATATATAATACATAATAATATAACCTATTTGGCTCAAAAGTTTCATAACAAATCGAACTCAACAAGTATTATTATTGTTGGCATAAAAAAATATTCACTTCCAATCCAAGTACGGAGTGCCTCAGGGTAGTGTCCTAGGTCTTTTGATATTCTTAATTGTCGTCTTTGTGATTTAAAAATTGAAGGCAATATTCTGACATTTGCCGACGACACTGCAATAATTATATAAATGTTATATAAATTATGTAAACTGTTACGTAACGTCAGAAAGTTCCTGAAAAGAAACTAGCCACTCGTCTACATCAACGTTAAAACGACACCAGCGCCACGTACGGCCGCGAACGACACCTCGCACGGACGCGCGCATTCCTGTCCTCGCACCCGGCTCCCATTCACTGCTCGGACCCGGCTTCGGAAGCACGCGCCCTCACCCGCTCTGGAGATGGCCTCCCCGGCACGCCGCCGACTACGTCTCGAAGAGGATCACGCGAGCAGCCATTTTGGGTGGCTGATAATTGCTTCCAGGAAGACCCCATTCGCCACTACAACCAAAACTGTGAGCTGTCTTTACATTCCCCCTATTTGTGTTGTAACTTATTCGAGTCCCTGTTTACATGCCCGTTTAGATAATATCAGAGAGAAATCACCCGTAACATTCATTTGAGGTTAGGTTAGCCTACTGTTTATCATAACATAACTCACCGTGTCTGTACCTTCCTCTGAATTAAACCCTGAGTCTGAAAGCATTCGGTAGTTTTATTTGACAAAGTATTCGAGCCCAGTTTCCAATTATAAGACTGCCTGTCGGCCTACGACCCTGCAGAGGAGCTTCTTGGCCTGCCGAAACTGAGCTAGCCGAATGTCCAGAGCCGAGCTCCCTGGAGGGACACCCCTCTCCGGGTAAGTCTGTACAAATGATCTGTCTCCCGTAACCGCTCTTTCCCAACCTTCCTCCTCTCCTTCTCCCGCATTCCTACATCCAGTCAAATCCTATTCTTAACACTGGCGCCCAATTATCGTCAGTATAATCCTATTCTTAATAAAACATATAAACGTCTAAGCGCAATATGTATACTCCGCTTCTCTAAATAAGCATTCCTTTAAAGAGAAATATGGCCTTGTGAATTGAAATTAAATGTGTTCAATTTAATTAATTAGAGAAATAATAAAAAAAAAGAAAAAAAAAGGAAAAACGTGTTATAAAAAGGAGGAAAAGGGATGGGGATGGGGAAGGTTAGGTTGGAAGAAAGCCCCTAAGTTGGAAAGCCAGTGTCATAAAAAGGAGGTGAGGGAGAGGAGGAAGGTTAGGTTACAAGGGAAAGTTATGGGAGACAATTACATTGGCAGGACTTACCCTGGAGATGGCCTCTTAGATGTGAAGTCTGCTCCGGACATTAGCTTAGATCAGATCGGCAGGGGCATTGGCTTCTCATCGTTCAGGGTCGTGGATCGATCGCAATCTTATAATTGGGTTGAGGGGGTCTCTAATTCTACGTTAAATGAGTACAGTGAAGTGCTTTCATACTCAGAGTTTATTGTAAGGTCAGACAAACATGGTAGGTTAAGAACAATCGAGTAGTTAGTAAAAAGGTCCTATTCTAGACATGATTCTATCGTAAAATTTCTCTCTTTCTGATTCAAATCTCTAACCGGGTAATGCAAATGTAACAAGGGCTTGAACAACACATTAGGGGAAGAAGCAAAATCATCTTACGTGGGGTGATCTGGTCGGGCGGCAGGAGTTTGTTGGCAATGACGCCAGGGCTGGACATCTCTGCACTGAATTTAATTGGTTTTTAATTGGTAAGTCACCATGTTGAGTGCTTTGGCAGCAAATGGCACGTCTAGCTTCCGGTTTTAATCCGCATGCATAGTACTTGGCCGTAATAAACTAGGAATACAAAATAGCCGCCTCTTTTCAGAGACGCAGTTGACTGCTTGAGCTCCAGGCGGGTAGTGAGTTTCAAGGGCAGCGAGGAACGGCCGCTAAGCTGCCGTGGCACTAGCGTCGCTTGCTCCTGCTTTTCTATCTTTTCTCGGAAGGTTTTTTCAATTTGGATGAGTGTTTCAGGCTAATAATTATTGTTAATAAAAATAATTGTTACCCTTTGCGCTATGCACAAAAATCTTGTCATTAAATAATTTAATCGAATTTCATATTTACAGTTAAGCAACATTCACTATGTTATATTACCATACAAACTATATTGCATTGACTGTCCTTCGTTCTACACAGGGAAGACGCCGCGAAATGTTAATATTAGAATCACGGAACACTTAAGATGTTTAAATTACAATAATTTATCAGAGTTTGACAATCATTTCAATTCAATCGAGCATATTTTGAATAGAGTTAAAGGGGTTTTAATTAATAAGGCAAAAATGTACAAACTTAGATACTAGAAGCACTTAAAAGAAGAAAATAAATAAATATTAATTCTAGTATAATAAACTAGCCAAGTAAATTTATGTACATTATTTACTTAAATACGTACTCGTATAATTAAATACAGGTTTGGGGTTGGATATCTATTAAGAGACCAAATTTTTACAGTTTAAATTTAAGGGAAAAGATCTCTCTAAAGTTATACTAAATACGCATACATCGCGTTCTTATTCTTCTTTATTGTATGTACAAACATACCTGTGAGAATGTATTCTGTCACACAATTCAGTGCACATAATGACATCTACTTCTACATGTAACGCCATCTATTTATTATGTGAAACAATAACACAACGTAATATTCTTAATCCTTTCACAAGTCAAGTGGCGCCATCTGTTCATTCCCTTGTAATCAAAATTAAATTCAAACAGCACAACCTTCTTTGGATTCAGTAAATACAGCACGAAAGGGGCAAAAAACACAAAATGCCTCGTAGTAATATTGAGGAAGAGTTCAAACGTAAGGTTTTGGGTAAAATGAAAAAAAATATTACCATAAAATGTACCTATTAGACTCAAACTATTATGCTAAAATTATTGTTACTTCCGCTTGTGTTTGAAATACTTTCCAATGTGTAGTGGTTTCAGAAAACCACTTAATTTTCTTCAATATTAAGGTAAATATTTTCAAACGAAGCCAAAACTATCATATATGTTGTAGTGGTTGCGGCCATCTGAAAAAAATGTATTACATTACATACATAATATTGTTAAATACAGAAAAAAAACGTGGTTCGGAGAAACAAATTTGTTTTTTGAAAAATAAAACTAAATAAATATGTGTTTTAATCCATGTCACGTAAAAAGTTACATTAAAGATTGAGTAAACAAGACATAACACAGTAACCGGTTGTTTAGGTTTCTTTTCTTCTTTTCAATGATAATTTTAAAGCAGCGATACATGACATCACCGATATGTTGTAAAACTGAAAAAAGTATGGAGGGGAAAGAGGTGGGTTGGGAAGTACCCGGTTACAGAAGGTTTAGATTATTTGGTGGTCACCTGGGCGGTATTGACTGTGGATTCTTGGGCGATGTACGAAAATGAGTCGAGAGAGCTCCTCTTTGTTTTAGAATAATTTTTACCCTTGATAACTAATTAATATTTCCTGTATTCTTACCGACAGAAGCATTGAACTGTCCATTGCGAAGAATCCGAAAGCAGTAAATACGGGCGGTCTGTTCATTAAGGTGACAGAGAATTGAAGCAGCTGAAACAAACACAACGCACGAAAGCAATGCATTATTTCAGAGTTTGAGGTAGGGATATTGCGCTGGATCAGTTGCAACAAAGGAGGAAAGTTCATAATATAACTATTATTTTTGATAATGCAACTTAGCTTTTCAACGTCTTGCAAAAGTTTAAATGGTTAAAGTCAATACTAAAACCGTATTTCTGCAGTAGCACAGTTGTGGCGGGTCACTCCGGGCATGATGTCTCTAGTCGCCATGTTCAACGTATTCGGGCTAACATACCGCGGAAGGGCCGCGACCGATCTAGCCTAGACGAGTCATTAAAAAATTGGCTTGTAACCCTATTTAAAGTACATTCCCTGTAAATCTCCACACCACCCTGCCTTTCTGACACATATACCTTCTTATTTTACTCTTTCCCGCTCCACCACTATTTTAAGTGCATTCCCTGTAAATCTCCACACCACCCTGCCTTTCTGCCACATACCAAATCTTTAAATTTTAAGATACCAAATCGTTGTGTTTTTGTAAGAAGGGTTGAAAAAAGGGTTTCCTCGTAACTCTTTGACGGTGAATACAAATTAAGTAGTTGTTCATTTATTAATTTAATCAACATATGACAAATCTTACCGTTAGTTTAGTTATCTCATCTACGTCTTGTACGCTCAATCTGCTAACTATGGAAACTGTTTCTTTAGCCTGTGAATAAAGAAAAAATCTTCTTCAATAATTGTAAAATAAAATTTCGTTTTTAATAATAAAGAAAACAATTTAGTCAACCTGAAAGACCCTTGGAAAAATCATATTTCTTTCAGGGTCTGTGTCATCTTCAAAGATGCTGAGCAAAGGGCTTTTTGAGGAAAGAAGGGGAAAATTGGGTCTTTAAAACACAACCTATGCTGTCGGAGAGAGGAAACACAGCCGAACTGTTATGCATAAGAATGAAATGGATTTTTACAAGATCAACAGTTGAGATTGATCTTCGTGGATAACATAACCCCGCCTCCAATACCACAACAATGCGACCGTAAAGGGACCAATGTTGAGTGTAGTTATAATCTAGTTCTCATCAGCATATTTTAAAGACAAGCAACACTCGGTTGGGTAACTTGTAAATAACATTGATTCAAACCTGAATACACCGGCAATGCTGGCGGGGAGAGAGTGGTAACTAAATAATCCAACGTGAAGAATTGTAAACAATTTATAACAAAATGTTCGTTATTTAAGATTTATGGACTTACCTCGTAAAAACAATATTCACATGATTTTCCCAGATCGTAAAAGATAAACGAATTCACAATAAACTGTATGATGTTAGCATAAAGCAGAGTTCTGTCGTTTCTTTTCCCTGTCCAATATAGGAAACTAGTAAAAGTTCTAATGAACGCCGATACTGTAACTACAAACATGCAAGTAATGATGACGAGATTCCTAAACCCGTGGGCTTTATTAATGTTGTCGGCGCAATCGCAAATCCTGTCATGAAGTCGTGTCAAAATATTTAATCTTTTTGAATAATCCTGCATTTCCAAATACATGTCGTACAGCGGTTCATTTTGTAATACTCGTTTGCGATGAATTTTGGGGAAAAAATGTTGTTCTAAGCTACCCACATTAGGTCTCGCCAGCATGCTTTGTAATAGCCTGTTTAAACCCTTTCTATATACAGACAACAGTTTGACATAAGACTTGAATATTTCCAGAGTGGTGGTGCTAGTGATAAACGGTATATATACAAGAGACAACATCACGTAGAGTGAAATCCTGTGTTCCTGAAACAATTTGCTCGTGACAACTAATGCTAGAGCTATTTCTAAAAAGCACACCACTCCAAACTGACCAATTGTATACATCTTCACGTTTGAGAAATCGTTTTTTTCATTTAACTCTCCAAATATCTTTTCAATTTCTGCCAAAAGCTCCATTGTCCTTGCATCCGCATGTCTTGACGCAATTGTAGATACAGTAGTTGAAAACACCATTACGGACTCTAGACAAAAGACAGTATAAAAACAAACATCTTTATAGATCTCTATTCCTTTTCCCCTCGTATGTATCGAATTTTCATTACAAAATAATTTCGCTACGCAATAGACATACGATCCTAAACTACTAATAGAAATAAGAGTTGAAGGAATGTTAGGAACCGCTCTTGAATTTCCAGACTCGACGATGAAATTAAAAGGCATGACGCCAGCACAAAGACTCAAAAACCGAACAGGGAGTAAAGCTTCAACCAAGCTATGGGCGCAAAATAATTGTCTTACACGATTTAGTGTAAAAAATTTACTTTGGTAACTATTTGATTCACTGTTTTTAACATTCAACATTTTTTTAAATAGGGTATATTCCTAAAAAAAGGCTGTTTCAGGTAAAAATGACGATCAAGTGAGTAAAACTGAAATATCCCACTCTTTAAATATCACCGTTCACCGATTTTACAGTACCCTCTGAAGGTTAATATCTAACCCTAGAAAACCCGTATTCATGATTATCGGAAACCGAGTAACCGAGGTAACCTAGGGGACATTTCCTGCTTTATGTCTTACAATTATAATAGGCTCTCTTAAAATAATGGAATTTTAGTTTAAATATTACTTTCGGGCAATTGCTTTTCATTGTTTTTTTTTTAATAAAATATTATAAACGAGGGAATAAATCTGCCCTTTGCGCTGAGAGTTTTGTCCAGTATTTTAATAAAATCTTATAAAATGTTGACAAAGTTTTAACTAAGTATATTTTTATAGAACCGATTTGATCAATTATAGATGAATAATTTTTTAGAGTAGATAAAATTACTATGATTGTTTCTAAACACAGCAAAGAAGCTTTCCGAACTTTTCTTACCACTGAAATACTACTTTTACTGTCTCGACACAGGAATTCTGTCCCGACAAAGGAATTTCTCAGTGAGACAGACATCGATCAATCCACTGTGTTATGTTTTATATGGATAAAAAAATAACTCTTATTTTGAAACATAAGAATCAAATTAAGATCAAAAGGGTAACAAACAAAAACGGTACGACATACCACGGAACCAGTTGGATTAACAATTCTTTATCCAATGTTTGGTTTTTACTTAAGCAAAATTCGGAAGCTTGAATCCTAGTATTTCTTTTCCTCATTGGGAAATACACCGACAACATCATTTATTGCAGTTTAAGAGATATCTCACTGACTGAGGGATTGTGGAAAGTCGGATGACGAGTTAACGTAGTTCGAGGGATTTTGAATTCCGCAGCTGCACATCTAACTGGCCATTTATCCCATAGAACATGATTTCAGCTTGGTCCTTCTGATTTTATTTTTACTCCTCGGCGTCTTCAAGTCACAACAAATAGTGTTATCAAAATATTATTAGTATCACCTACTTACATTTTCTCCCTTCTGTGTTGTGCCCGCCCCTGTGGGTGACTACACTGCACTTTGCCGGTAGATGTGAATAGACCTTTATACTAGTGATGGGTGAAGAGGCTAGATGATCCGGATCAACGGATCACTCACTACAAGTTCACTGATCCAGCTCGATTGAACGACGGTTCGCGTCTCCCCGCACCATGCCCTTACATTGTCTTTACAGAGAGCTGATTTAGTGATCCGGCTCACTAAACCGAGCCGCTTCGCCCACCGCTACTTTGTACAATAACGGTTATGTTTTTGACATTATGTATTTCATAAGTAGTTCGTTGCTTGTTAAGAGCCGATATAATCAGTAAACGGAAGCATACATTTAAATAACCACAAATCTCTTATTATAAATTCAACAAATTTAGAATGTATCTGCATATTCCAGTTTTCAATCACAAAAATAGATTTTTATTTTTAACAAAAATTAAAATAAACAAACACAATGCACATTTATTTCCACTGACATAATTTTTCTTTTGGAATTTTTCAATATATGACCGACGGAAACCGATTGACCAAGGTACGGGCCTATCAGATGTCCGGACATCTCCCACCTACGTTAATTTTACATGGTTTTCTGCAAAACGATGATTTTTTGATAGTTTTGTTCTCCACTGTTAAAGGCATATTTCATGACAGAATGTTTCACATATATCCTAGTTGTGTTTGTTATCGTCACGTACTCGATATATATTATTTGTTTCGCCTGATACCAAAGTGTGTTGTCATTGCTCAAGCATTTTAAGGGAAGGAGGCTCTCTCTTTTCTTTTTTTTGTTAAAGAGGACGGTCGCGTTGGTGGTCAATTCTATTTTGGAGTCAAACCATGATTTTAACTGATATTCTGAAAACATATATTTGATTAAAATAAAAGTTACATTTTTGCATCGCAAGGTTAATTTTACAACTCGGTGGTTTTCATCTCCTGTCTGCGTCCCGGGATCTGCTGCTTCTCTTCAAGATGGCCACTTGTGGTCGGGGTAATTTTTTTAATGTTGATTTCAGTACAAGTTTTGCTTTATTTGTAGTTCGTGTTGGATATAATTTTAAATCGGATAATTATCTTCGAAATGCGTTCACAAAGAGATCAACGGATTTTTTCTCCATAAGCATAGATTCCTTGCCAATGAATATTGGCCTTCTTGGTAGGCATTTGTATAGCAAAGGAGAATGCTTTTATTTTATTAATTATTCCAGAATTTTATAGAAGGGGTAATTTCTCAAATTAAATACAAACGAATTGCAAAATACTGTAAAATATCCACCCACCCCGAAAAACGAGGTTGGTATTTTTTAAACAAAGGATAAACAGTGGTGAAATTCGCTGAACTGATTGGCTTTCAAGGGTTAATATTTTATTGTCGGTACATAACGCTTATTTTCAGTATTATTAGACAATTATTATCAATTGTCTAATAGCACAAAAATTGCGTATCACAATTTTTTTTAAATTTCACTAACTGGTACGACGTTGAAAGCAATAAGTTATAAAACAAATGGAAGAAATAAAAACATGCTTTTACAGACAATAAAGGTAAAAGCTGCAATTTTCTGATTAACGTGTGCAACATTTCTTTCTATTAATGACGAGTGAAGAAACTCGTTTGTTTAAATGTATATATTTTTACGTATAAAATTAACGTAGATAAGATGTCCAAGGAATTAAAAAGGACAAATGTTTAACATTTAAGAAATTCGTGGACACGGGACGAGAAAAATGAAAAACTAAGTAGGTATACCAGAAAGGAAAACCAAGAAGGCAAAAATGGTCTATATACGCTAGAATAACAAATTATTGCATTAAATAATATTTTTTATTTTTAAAAAATCTTCAATAAATCTTTGCCATATCTAAGGAAATTGATTTATTTTATTTGCCTCGGTTTTCGCAAAGTTAACACAAAGTTTTCTAATTAACATGCATGTAATGTATGAATTACATAAGAGTATCAATTTTCAGCTGCGACAGATTCTGTTAAACCTTACCGTTTGTGACGTTTAAACCATTATGTCAAAAAAAAAAAAAAAAATCAAAATCGATCTTGTTCGTGGGATAGTCACCCGTTTGTTCTGTTGCTGTTTTATTCCCATTTGTCTAAGTAAACCGAATACATCTGTGTTTTCAATCTGACAACAGTGAAGTTATATTAAATAAAGTGTCGTCTTCACAGAGATATCCTATTGGCCAGAAAAATCTCCGCAGCTCGTGATAAGTTCACTTTCTAGCGCTTCCATTGGCTGATCAAGGCGTTATGAAGAGAACTAATTTATCAGGGTTGTCACGCACAACCAAAATTAATATTAACGATAACGCCCTCCTTTCAATTAGAGCAAAACAACTTACTGATGGCATCCAATAGCAGTTCGTGAGTTCGGACGTTTGTGAGGCACACATATACCTATCTACCTAATAATAAAAAAAGCTGTAAAAACGAAAAAAAAAAACTCTTGAATGCAGGAAAAACCACACAATATTAAGACAATTTCTAATGTACTGTTGAGTATTTGTCTAGATAATATGTTTAACAAAAAAATCTCTATTTCAGTGGAGGTTTTTGAGTGGTCAACATTGGGTACCATTTTTAACAGAGCGACCATATTTCTGCCACGTATGTCAGAAAAGAATGTCTCTAAATGAACATGATCGTACTTACGACCGGTATGCCAGAAATTGGAACTCACCATGATTTGCGAGGTTTCAATTCTGATAAGTATATTATTATTTTTAAATATTAATGACACACTTTGTTAACGAGTAGTGTGACGCCTTGAAATTTAACACAACTACACAACGTCATCTGTAGGCAACCGTGTTTATAGTAGGTATTTCTGAATAGTTCTACATTAAAAAAAGTTTCGTTATAATCCGTAAGAGGGTAGAATAAAAATATCATCGGTTTCTAGCGGTAATAATAATTTCAGTTGTGACGTGATGCATGAATGATTTTTATTTATTAATGGAATAACGTCGAATTTATAACATACGTAACGTAAAATTAGAAGAATAATATAAATTATAGGATGGTACGTACGAGGTGTGTTCAAAAGAAAAGGTGAAATTTGAATTTCCGCGGGCTGTGTACATTCGATTATCATTTTTTTTGTTATGTTGGTACACATATGTTTATCATATGTTAGCATTATCATCCATTTTGGTTCAGTGGTTTGTTTTTGACAACTGGAAAGGTTAGTCACGTTTTTGTGTGTTCTTCGATTTTTTACTTTAGGTTCGTTTTCTGAGGCATCATCAGTCCGATTGAAGTGAAATTTTAGATTTGCTTTATTTTCTATAGCCTCATCAGCATTTCTTCAAAAAATCCAAAAACCGATGTTTTTAGATTTTTTACAAAAAAATTTTTTTGTAAAAAATCGAAGAAAAAAAAAAAAGATACTTCTGTTTTTTAAGAAGTATCTCGATTTCATTAGAATTGAAATTAAAACACTTTTGTACTTTCTTCCACTTATTTATTTTCACCAGGACCGGTTTTTTTTAGCGTAGAACTATAATATCACTATATATTTCTTGCTCGTAGAGTCCAAAAACTGTAAATAAGCAAGGTCCCTTAACTCTCCCTTTGCGATGCTAGAGCCCCGTTGCTGCATACCCAGTATACAGACTATACAGTGTACACATTTGGAATGTTGTCAATTTTAAATCGAATGAAAACGAAAAGTTTACATTTATAATGAATATAACCACGAGAATTTTATTTAATTTTATTACGACCGACCGGTTTCGCTTAACATAAGCATCTTCAGGGTACAAAAATTAAACTGATCAAAAATACATAGTGTGTGTTTATATATATAAAATAGAATAAGACAGAACATAACATAGAACAAAGAAAAAATGAGATAGCATGAAATAGAAATCTGACATAATAACCGAGCGAAAGAGACAGAAGTGTACATAATGGAATACCAAGGAATAACTGAACAGGTGATTATGGGATGGGAAATTTACGAGATTATAGGGAATATACCTAATATTGGGCTATTGGACACATTTAGTTGATTATTAAGAATTTTATTTTTGGTTTTAACAGCTTTCTTTATTTCTAGTGATTATAAATTATTTAATCTGTTTCCATGACCATTTTTATGAAGAATATTAGCACCGGTGCTTTGAATGAAGGTATCAATAAGGTGATTGGCGAATATTTTTACTGGTAATTAAAGTTTTGGCAAAAAATAATATGTAACAATAGTCTGATATGCTGTGCAAATCCAAGTCCATTATACTGCTCGCTTCGAGTAACGAGGTTTTATCATTTCCTCTGCCCATTTTCGAAGAATTTGTGCCTAAATTGAAAATGTATCATAAAATATTTTGTTGTGTTTACAATCATCTACCAAAAAAGGGTCATTGAAATGTTCATAGACACAAAATTTTAAGACAATTAAGATTAATTTGAATTAAATGAAAAGACACATTGTTTGAATCCACTTTTATTTTGGTATAAATACGTCAACTCGTTTCGATTCGACCGAATGTTCTTCAGGACTAATTAAACAATTAAATATACTAATTAAACAACAGGTTAAAATGGGGGAATAGTGGTAAAATAATGGGAATAGTGGTAAAAATAGGGGAAAGAGAGATACAATATTAAGAGGGAGACAACGGAATAACAATAGAAACATGCAATACAATATACATAATTATGTAGACTTTTTTATATTTTAAAATATTTTTATATCAATAATGACGTTCAAACTTAAATACCAGTATATTTCGTAATTTTTCTAAATTTAATTTTTGAGGTTAGAATGTCAAATGTCAAAACAAGGATGTGCTCTACCGTACATAATTTTATATTCCGTTCATTATAAACCATAACCAAACGTAAGTAAGAAAATTATGTACCTTTTTAAAAACTTTTATTCATAGATTAATAATACTATTTTTTTATTTATTTATTCACGCCTAGAAGGCTTTTACATATTGATACATTTATCACATAGTTTTACAAAGGAGTACAATAATGTACACATAAAATAATAAATTAAGTGTAAAGGAAGTAAGGAGATACAACATAACAGTATCTAGTTACAGCGTAATTATCGCAATAAATAATAGTTTAACCTGTGGTTACATTATAACAGCAGGTTGTACAAAATAGTATAAAAAGTAGTTTAGTGCATAATATTATAACATAAGAATAAAAGAAGTGAGAAGGTAGATACTATGTTAGTGGCTAGTTTCAGCGCAATAGGTGGATAATAAAGGCACTAGATTTATAACTACCATGACGTTGTAAAACATGAACAGTTTTCAATGTACGTGTTAACCTTATCATAATACCCGTAATGATAATTTGTTTGCTCATGAATACTCTAATTTCTTACATTCTTAAATTATATTGAACAATAATTATAGAGCTCAAAGTCATCCAAATGAAGATTAACTTTTGCCAAAAAAGAAAAAAAAAGAAAATCTGAAAAAAAAGTGTCCATACTAATACAAAAACAGAATGCGCACGTGACGTCAGGTGTTCCAAACAATATAACACGATGTTTCGATGAGACGATTTTTTATACACTTTTAAATAATGGTATATAAATTCAACGTATAATTAAATATAATAATTCATTTAAAATAATATATAGTATATTTGCGCACGTTCATAGTGGAAGATACTCTCAGTATCGCCCTGGTGAAAGACCACCATTCAGATTTGAAACGTTGCCTGAAATGGCTTTTAGCCGTGTTTGGTGACCGGATCTGAATAGCCAGGTATTTCCCCCACCTTCCTCTTCCCCTTCTCCTTCCCCTCCCCAATACCTTCAGCCTCACAACATTCCCCAATTGGGGATGCCATAGTTTCACTGGCTCCAGACGGTCGAGAGCAGTTGGGACTCTTGTGCGGTATTCATATAAAAAAAAATGAAATAAAATAAAAACATTATATTTCAGAATCGGTCTTTGTTGATCTATCTATATGAATAAGTATATTTAAGGCCATTATATTTTGCACTGGAGTTTCTTATTTCAGAAGAAGCAGAAGAAATGTTTATAACTGCGCTTTCATTTTCAATTTTGACGACGAAATTAAAAGGCAGGG
>JAHDVE020011270.1:0-19195 GCA_022606495.2 Halesus radiatus | reverse complement strand
TGGGAAATCTAATATTCTGGAATAAGGCATTAAGATTACTGTTCTTAAAGCAAGGGAATAACTTCCAATGCTTGGACTCCCTGGTCTTTGGTCTTGTTTTGGGATTTTGATTCATGGCCAATGAATATTGTAGCACCACCTTTCCTCTCTTAGATAAATTCTTAATTTTGATTTCCTTCTTCATCTTTTTGAACTAAATCCTTTTTTTGACATTCCAGTAATCCCAAAAAATCTAGGACTGGAGGTGAAGGGGAAAAACCTTCGTCTCTTCGATTTTAACTTTCAGATTCTGACTTTATATCCTCTTCATCCATATTATATTCCACTAATTGGTTAGATTTCATCCCCCAAGCACTCATAATGCTTGATCTCGCATTTTTCGGACTGTTTACATTAATCGATTCTTTCGATGATCCTCCCGGCACCAGAATCTGCATTTCGATTTAGAATAATGACCGTTCAACGAATTAACGCATGTAGGTAGAGCATGAGGCTTCAGAAGAGTCACCAATATTCACATTTTGGTCAATCGTTTCCGTGCTGGAATATGTGAGAGAGCTCTCCTCTTCCTCTTCGAGCATATCCAATTGGTTGGATCCGACCAGGAAATTCGGCTGTTCTCTTTTGGAGCTGAATTAGGACTGCTGCAATCGTTTCGTATCGTTATCAGGAGTCATTCTTGTAATTGTCAATTATTTCAGATTATTATTCTTATCTTCTTCTTCTACTACAATATTCACGGCTTATCGTCTTTCTTCATCTGCTGTTTTGGATTTAAAAAAGTTTGCTAGATGGCTTTAAATCTTTTGACCTGATGAGCCATTATTTATTAGATCATTCAAAATGCTGACCCTCCGCTAGGGAGGCATCTTCTTTTGGATTTCTTAAAGCTTTACATTGCTGGTTGATTAGCAAACCATAGATACTATCCCTGCACCAGACTCTCCGTAATAATCAACAACTGTTCCAACTTCTCTAAGAGTATCGTTGCGGGCGATTTGATTGATAGTCGATTGGTCTGGCAGGCTTCCATCTGAATTCAAAAGGACGGACTGCGGGGCTACGATCAAAACAGATGATAGGTTGGATTGCTTCTAAATACTGGAGCGAAAATATGTTTAAAGAGCGGCTTTTTTCCTGTTCTGCTGAAATTGAAAGTTAAGCCCAGTTGATCTCATCCCACCATTTCCAGCGATTCTGGTGGTTTTGAGGATGTGCTGCTTGGACTTCATGATGATCTCATTATTCATGCGCTGATTATCACACTTGGCAGGGATTCTGAGAGTTCCCCGAATCTATTTTCCCTCAAACCAAAGCACTTTCTCAAAGGTGTCTATGCTAAACCAAGTCCTCGAAGTAACCTTACCATGCACACTTTCTAAGGATGCGACTAATTTAAGGTCATGTCTGAGGATATCGTCGAAGATCCAGATAGCGTCCCAAGTCAGCTACAATGGTTTTGCAGGATTTGTGGTGGGCGCCAAACAGACGGCTTCGTACTCGTCGAGGGCGATCCTCAAGGATATTTTGCGAAGTTACGAATACTCCTCGAATACAAAAGTTGGGGATTAAATTAGTAGGGTGAGCTTCTGATCACTGTTGACTTGGGAAAGAAAGCGAGTGTTCTGTTTGGCGTTGGATTGCCTCGGTTGCATATTTATTGATAACTTATTCTTTTGTTGGTTAAAGTTTGATCTATCTTTTACTTATATATAAATACTTGAATATATGAGAAATCTGATCGATTTTTTTTTAATATAAAATTATTATATCAATTAAAAAATCGAAAAATAGAATAGATATTTTTTTGTATTCTTTGTTTTTTTTTTGTTCTTGATATATTTTTCTAAAAATAGTTTATTTTTTTTTTAATTCACAATTTTTTTTCTGATGATTTTGTTATACCAATAGATACATATTTTTCTTCTTTAAAAAAATAGATTATTGTCATAGTTATTTGTTATGCTAGAAATATTCTTGGATTTTTCCATTTATTCTTTATTCTTTCTCTTTCTAAAAATGTATTATATAGGAAGTATTTTTTTGCAAATATATTTATATCTTTTTAATTTTTATAATCTTCACTATTTATCCAGTGGATACATTTTCAAAACTGAATCTTCTTTCAATCTCTGAATTGCAGCCGATGTTACTGCATAGCTGTAGTCGAGAAACTCTTCAGGTGTTGTGAAAACAAACACTATCTGCTTTAAGTCATATTTGAATGACTCCATTGCTCTCAATATGTTCTCGACGATCGTTGAGGTCTGTTTCGGGTTGTACTTAAGCGTCAAGGGGAGAATTGAAACACCTGAACTGGAATAAACGAAAAAAAAAAGAAAAACATAGAAATACAAAATATTCAAAAATATAGAAAAATCTATAAATATACATAATTAAATAAAACCTGAATACATTAAAATTAATAAAAAATATTTATATATTTATAAAACAAATACTTGCAGGTCTAGTCTTCAAAAGACAAATTTCTCGAAGAAGTTCGGTAATACTTTTCTCGAGGTTTTCAAATTCCCTCATCCGAAAGACGAGAAGCCCAGAGACCGACCCACTCGTCTTCACAGCAATGGACTTAACTTTATCAATATTTTCCTGTCTGAGCTTATCGATCAATAAATTCCGTTTCTTCGCGTCTATACCTTCAAATTTTGTTATATCTTCTCTGGTTTCACCCCTGAATAGTGGACAGACAAGTACCTACGTTTTAATCTGGCTTATATTGAGATAGGAAAAAGACAGTTGAGTTAGATTATGAGCGAGAGAAAGGTTGATCGATGGTAGTCCCGTGACTGGTTTGAATTTAGATGATTCAACGAGCCACTCCGGATTGATCTCAGAAATTTGTGGCACATGTTGCTCCTCATCGCCATCATTTTAGGTAATTTAAACTTATCGGTTTTGTTTAATGCCTCTATTATCGATGCCGCCACGTTTTTTATTAAAGTTTCTGATAAATTCATATTAAAAAAACAGGAGTGTAAACATACATATCTAAGTAAGAATAAGTTTTTTGGTACCTTTCATTGTTGCGGGTATGTTATTTTCGATAGTAATCTACTTTGGTAAACTGTTCTTAACTTCGATCGGACTGTCTGTAGTTTCGGTAGTTTGAACCTTATTGTGATTGTAACGATGGAGCTTTCTCAAAATACTCTGAATGCTCGTCGAGCTTTGATCCGGATTCTGACAACTTTTTGGAATATCGTTGTGCTTTAGGATGCTAGATTTAACAACTTTATTAATCCGAAGAGTCCTTGCTAGTTTCAATGGATTTTCTGGAAAAGGAATTATTATAATGCGAAGATTCCTAATCTTAATTTCCTGTTTTCAGCCATATTTTCATTTATTTCTAGGATAACATCTATGAAAAGAAAAAAACAATGAAATATATAAAAAATATGTATAAAATAAATATTAGACTAAATAAAGGTTCAAAAAAATATTGTCTCACAATTTTTGTTTAAATATTTTTAGACAGTCATACTGAACATTAGAACGTTAAACTTTTGTAAAATATATCTAATTGGCAAGTACTTCTATTATTGATAGAAGTTGACATAAATATTTGTGATAAATTATTGACCAATTTTTTATTTTATAAGTATAATTAAACCCTCCAAATATTAAATTTAGAATAAAAAAAATAACTTAGATATCATATAAAATATAATACCACTATCAAAAATACATATAGGAATACCATAATATAATCCATATAATAATATAATTAAAAACATGTCTCGAAAAATTAAGAAATAGACCAAAGAAGAACCAACATGGTTCGTTGTAGAAAAAATACTCAGGAAAAAGGTGGAGAGGAACGAAGTATTGTATCAGGTCAAGTGGCAGGGGTATCCGATGAGCGAGGCCACCTGGGAACCTTCGTATAATCAGTCCCTGAGTCGTGCCATTGCGATCTTTGAAGAGCAGGCCATGGAGAATCAAAAAGAAAAGAGAAAGCCGAGAAAGAAAGGGAACAAGAAGATCTCTGCGAAGACCAAGATCGATAAGGTTAATGGTTGTCCTCAACCCATTTCTCCTCCACCACCTCCACCCATTCGAGTTCCCCCAATTTAGGAGAGTACAATGAGCCCAATAGTGCCCATCCCTTCTGAAACCCCAACACCAATCGTCACATAAAATAACCTTCCCCCACCACCGAACACCTTTCGGATCAAAAAGACAGGGAAGACAATATGCTAGATAACAGCTGAACCAGAGTCAGACAAAAACATTATTAACGTAGAATAGCTTGTTTCAGTGGTCAGCTACTACAATGATCATGACTTTGACGACATCGTCCCTATTTTGGAGACTCAATCCACCCATTTTGAGGTCGCGAAGATTCACGATACCAATAGAAAGTTGTTCTAAAAATTATATGGAGTTATTGAGCTTCCGAAGTGCAAAAGTACCGGTGAAGAGGGTGGTCGGAGAAAAATGATTCCTTTCAGGGAACTTGAAGCTATGGACAACGAAGTGCAAAACCTCAACGTAAAATTCAAAAAGTGCCTAATCGCCAAACAACGAAGAAGAATCGAATAAAAGGAACACAATCGCCGATTGGAGATGTCCTAAAAGAATCGAAAAAGGATGAGGCTGTAAGATGTGAAAATACAGTTTTCTACAGCGTCTACAATTGAGTTTGGTTCGATTGAATAGGTCCTAAAAGTTGCGAAAAACGGTGAATCGAAATAATGTTTAGTTAGGTGGAAAGAGCGTGCGGGAATCCGACAACCCGATTCTTTTGTGCCGATGCAAGAAATACGGATGTATAACCATTCTTTACTGCTTGATTATTACTAAAAGAAAAATTTTGAATGACTAAATAAAGTATAAACTATATACATCTTGATGTTTGGATTTAAGTTTTTTTATTATTATTTATGTTATATTCATATATATATAAATATTTGTATGTACATTTTTATAGAACTAATTAACATGTTTCAATATTATATATACAAATGATAAATCTGAAAAAATTTAGTTTTAACATCAATTATAATTTTGTTAAAAAAATAAATTGTTGATGTATTAATTGTATTGAGAATTTTTAATTTCTTTTTTGTATTTAAATAATGTATGTTGTTGGGTTTTGTGTATCAGATGAAATGCCAAAATCTGTATCACTTTTCACCGACGGGAATCTTGCCTTTAACTATTTGTTTGGCTTTTCCTTCCTTTCTTACGTCTTCGGCCTTCTCGTTGGCCCAGATTTCAATATGAGCCTGGCTGGATAAGTATGCTATGAATCATCAATATATTGTTATTATATTATTTAAAAAATGTTAAAATATGTATTGGATACGCCCGATTCTGCCGTGAGCTCTGTAAGTTCTTCTTCTTCCCTTAGCAGCTCTGTTCACCTGGACGTGGTTGATTGTCAGATTCTTGATGTTCTTGGCATTGGCGTTGGCTTCCAAGTTTTGGAGCAGACCCAACACGGTGGTCACGGTCTTCTGGGGCCATCTACCGAGGGTCTTTTTGAATTCCTTAGCCTGTCCGGTTCTGCCGATTCCTCCGTAATACCTGGTGTATGGGATACACCTTCTCTGGGCAAGTACGTCTTTGAGATAGGCTTTGGCCTTGGGCAGGGTCATGCCTTGGACTGCTTTGGCGGTCTCATAAGCATTCTTGTAGTGGACCCTGAGGTCTCTTGCCGAAGTCTTTGCGAATTTGGTTGCGCTCGGTGGGAGTCTTGAGTAGGTAGTTTTTCCCATGATTGATGTATATATGTAATTTATGATTATTAATTCAACTTTATAATAATATGAATATTATTTATTATTAATTTATTAATAGATATTTGTTAATAAATATTCGATATAAAATATACATCCATATATATTCTAGTAAAATTGGATTCTCAAAAGAAAATATCTTCACTAAATATATATTTCTTATTTTTTTATGTGAGATTCATATTTATTGAATATTTATTTAAAAATATGATTATTATATTATTATCATTTTTTTTTTAATTGACACAACCATTTTAATCAATAAAAAACACCTCACCTATTCATAACGAATATTTTATCATACGGTAAGAGCCCCACTGACATAGCCCTCACCCAAGAAATAAATCAAGGCCTCCATAATCCCAATGAACTCCTGACTTGGCGTTCGTACCTCCGTTTCCAGACCTCTCCAACGAGCCAGAACTCCGTTATTCAGCAGGTATGCGTGTAGTTCATCAAAATGGTCGAAGAAATCAGCAATCTTATCTGCCAGTCCTACCCCTTCAGCCTGGATCTTCTGTCTGAGATAGTTGTATCCTGCAGTGTAGCTGGAGGAGTTGTATTGGATCGGAATCTCCTCCAAAAAGTTGGCGAGTTTTTCGCTAGACTCTCCGCTGAGAGTGGTGAAGAGAGGGTACAGAGCCAATTTTAACACCTTTTCGAGATTGGCGGGTTGGGTAAAGGTGGAAAGCTTTTGGGCACAGTACTGGGCGATATTTGTGGCTTCTTCGATACGACCAGACACTTCATAGGCGCACACTAAGAGTTCATAGGCATCGGCCAACTCCTTTTCGTGAAGCTCATGACCATCTCGTTCAAATTGTTCAATAGTTACCAGAATCGTCGCGATAGCTTCTGCAGGCTTATCCAGTTGCAGTAGCAGTGCTGCCACTTTCAAGCCGATCTAAGCGTATGAAACGAGACTAGTCAACTCTTCGTTTTCAAAAATGTTTTTTGCCTTCTTGAAGTTGGTAAGTGATTCTTCATACTTCGACGCACTGAAGTAGATATCAGCCAGTTCATAATAACTTTCAGCTGTCTTGAGATGGCTGGTGCCGACTATTTTTGAAGTGTTGGCGAGACCATTCTTTGAGTAGGTAATGGCATCGTCATAGCTACCTATAGAGAGATAATACTGTGCCATTACTTCGTACAGATCCGTCAAGAGGGGATGGAGTTCGCCACACCAGTTTTGAATGAGGGTCTGGAGCCTCTGGAATAGCTTTCGGGCTACTTACTCGTTGCGGTCCTTCAATGCCCATTTGATTTGCATGATTCCAATGCGTATTTTAAAGACTGAGGGAGGTTCGTCGAAGACTAAACCGTAAAGGCTGGAAGCTGGTAGGGGAGCGAGCTCTTCTCCTGTCCTTGGCGGAAGGTATGCTGAGATATATAGAGCAATTCTCTAATACATCATGGGCGTAAGTCTGAAAAACTCTGGGATGTTAGCTTTTTTTAGGTTAAGTTATGCCTTGAGTTGATCAAAGTTGTCGGGGGACTCCTCGTTAATGATATTTTCAACTTTTTTATAAACATCTGTGAACATGATGTGGTAAGTTTTGCTTTTTGCTCTAAAGCCTTCAAGCATTTCTCTTCGGAAAGGTTTGCCAGTGAACATGACGAAGCGAGACTCAAGACGAGCCCAATTAATGATGATGTTGCAGTGATGGACTAATGCCTGTAAGAAGAAGCCTTAGTTAATATCAGCCTTTGATACTAGCACTCGGAAGCCATATTGGGCCTGCTTATTTATGGAATTCCAAGTTACGTCAGAGTCTCTGGTATGACCTGTCACGTTGTTTAGGAAATCGAGGACCAACTCAAGCATAGTTTCTGTGTTTCTGATGAGTATGTTGAGGCGATCATTGTTGGAGAGTCTTTTGACTTCGTTAAGTTGGTCAGCACTTCTCAAGTATTCTTGAAGCTTGAATCGCATGATAACCTTTGCAGATCGTGCTGCAATCTCAGCCAAACAGACCCTTCTCACTGTGGCGAGCTTGGCATTCTCGCAGATAAGGCCGAGATATCTCATATTGAGGCCGTGTTTATGAAGCAAATCGGCGACTTCTTGGCTGTTCAATACCACCTCCTCTAGGTTTTCCCACTATCTCAGCACTTATCCGACAACCTTCAGCAGATCCTTGGAGACCGCTTCGAGATCCTTCATGCTTTGTTGGGTGGTGCGGTCGAGCTTAGTTTTATTGAGGTTGGCCACCATGTCTTCTCCCGCAAAAGCGGTGTTTGCATACTCTTCTCTCTGCACGAATTCAGGTCGGAGCATTTTGTTCTCGGGGTCCTTCTCTACAAAGCTGAAGTCTAAGGGCAGGAAGCTGCGAATGTGGGTCAGGTAATATAGGTCGAAGTAGTTTTGGCTCTTGGCAATTGAATTCTCTTCTCTCGCAAGTTTTTCATAAGCCTTAGAGAAGAGCGGAGTGATGGCGATGTTTTCAGGATCTTCGAAGACTGATTTTTTTATACGAGTGTTGGTAGAAAGCTGCTCCAAGTCTGAACTGATGTTCTGGTAACCTTTAGTATCTGTAGGGAAGCCGCTGATGACGAGAGCTACCATTCCCTTATATTAAACAATTGAGCTAATGGGCACTCTCAACCTCCCTTTATTTCTGGTAATATTCAGGATATAGTTCATGTTTCGCAGTTCATTTTCTGCACCCTTGATGGCGGATTCGTCGAGAATGCTCTATTGGTTAGACTTCAGCAATTTGATGTCTTTGATTCCAGTGAAGCACAATCTCAAATGCACTCCTCCGTCGAGCTCATACTTCCATGAGTTAGAGCCGGCTTCTTTTGGTTTGTAGAATCGTTGGGACTCCGGAAGCACGAGTTCATCCACCAGCTGGCATACGAGACTCTCGCAATACCGTTTGAAGGAATAAACTACGTTGGGCTCATCGCCTTTGGCAAACTGGAAGTTCCAGACCTGGTTTTCGTGTTCAAGGATTTTCCGTCGCTCCTCAAACTGGAAATTGTATTTTTGTTGAAGATCTTCTGTCCACACCCCTGTTCTTTTGGTTGGAGACTGATTGATGTTGTTCGGATAGTTGTTGTTCGGATTGTTGTTGTTCTGTCTTTCGAAGTTGATCTCTTGATTTTTTCGGAACTCGTCCCGTTCTTTGTTATTGTTTAAGTGGTCATCGCCTTTCATCGTAACATACTCGACTGAACGGTTGGTATTTTGATTGTTAGTTCCTGAAACGTAATTGAAGTTGTTTGAAGTACCAACGTTATTGTTTAACATATTATTGTTATTCGAGGATCCTCCAATGTTTTGCTGCGTATTGGTATTGTTACCGAAGCTGTTTCCCGCCATATATCTGCTATTGGATATATTATCATTATTGTGTACAACTGCATTATTGGTGTTTTGATTTCCGAAAGAGCTGACTGTAGTGTTAGATACATTTGTATTAAAGTTGTTCGAAGACGGTATGGGAGGATTAGAGAGAGGGTCGGGCTGTTTGGTTGGAGAATTGGAGAAATTGTTGTTGTTTTGGGGTGATGCCTGCCATTGCGGGTTCGTATATTATGACTTATATTGTGTCGTGTTGAGGGAGCCTGAATTCCCCAATTGGCCTTGCTGTTGGTTTTTGGTTGCATTGGTTTGATTGTTCTGAGCCTGCCATTGCGAATTCGTGTTGAGGGAGCTTGAATTCACCAATTGGCCTTGCTGTTGGTTTTGGGTTGCATTGCCTTGATTGTTCTGATTGCCTTGAGATTCAAGTGGATTCAGACGGATTGGAGAGCCATTTGGTAGGGTCTATGAAAAAGAAGGAGGGCTCTTCTTCGGGGTATTGGCTTCGAGCTGTCTCGCATTTTCTGCCTCCACAAACAATTTCCTCTGACTACTCTTACTCTCAAGAGTTGCCTTTATGATTTCGGCCATCTCCTTCGTGGAAGTCTTTATGGTCCAAATTATATCCTTTTGCAAGGGATCATCGTTTTTAAAGGTGTACTTGACATTTATGTCTTCAGCCTCACATTTGACTGTTCTTTCCAATAGAACTCCCTTTTTCTTGAAGACAGGCTGGGCAGCAATAGTTTTGAAGGGCAGGGTGGCCTTTTAATTGAACACACTGGCATAGCCGAATTACTCGGAGGTCAAAATAAATAATCTCTTGTTGCTCAAGATGCCGCTGTTATTTTTCTTGTCACCGATAAAATAAGTATAGAATTTTCCATCAATGACTTAGTTGTATAGGCCGTCTCGGAGTCTTTTCTCGATGTTCTCGTTAACAGCCTCAGCTTGAGCTTACCCGGAGATCATGGCTATAGCAGGAGAAAGCCCTGAGGTATTGGTTGTGGCATAAGGCTGGTTGCTCTGTCCAACTCCTGTAGTTTCGGGACCAGCTTTTTTCTGTGGAGATCCTTGCAGAGGAGATCCTTGCAGAGTTCCTTGTGGAGAATTCGCTGCTTGATTGTTCCCTTGGAAAGAACCAAAATTACTTTGAACTACTTGATTGACCACTGAATTGTTCGGATTCTGGTTAAGTCCGCTTAATGAAGAGTTGTACTGCTGGGGTGCGTTTCCTTGAAGGCCGCTGGTGGTGTTAGGCTGGGAGCCAAAACTGTTGTTCTGGCCGAAGTTTTGAGTGTTCTGTGGGTTGTTGCTGATCGATTGCGGGTTCACATTGTTGTTGATTCCATTAGATCCGCTGTTAGGCTGGGAGCCAAAATTGTTGTTGCTGATTGATTGGGGGGTCACATTGTTGTTGATTCCATTAGATCCGCTGGTGGTGTTAGGCTGGGAGCCAAAATTGTTGTTGCTGATTGATTGGGGGGTCACATTGTTGTTGATTCCATTAGATCCGCTGGTGGTGTTAGGCTGGGAGCCAAAATTGTTGTTGCTGATTGATTGCGGGTTCACATTATTGTTGATTCCTTGAAGGCCACTGCTGGTGTTAGGCTGGGAGCCAAAACTGTTGTTCTGGCCGAAGTTTTGGGTGTTCTGTGGGTTGTTGCTGATCGATTGCGGGTTCACATTGTTGTTGAATCCCTGAAGGCCACTGCTGGTGTTAGGCTGGGAGCCAAAACTGTTGTTCTGGCCGAAGTTTTGGGTGTTCTGTAGGTTGCTGCTGATGGATTGCGGGATCACATTGTTGTTGATTCCCTGAGACCCGCTGAGCTGGTTTGGCTGCCGATTGAGGTTGTTCTGGTTGAACTCATTGTTGTTTGATGGAGTGTTGGCCATCCCTCCCTGATTTGGCTGGGTGCTGGGGCCTGGTCCTTGTTGTTTGCTGTTGCTGAGCATATTTTATTTGTAATATATCTCTGTATTTTATTTTATTATGGATATTTATAAATATCTAAAAAAGCTATTATTTATAGAGTGTTCTTAGTTTGTTTTATTGATAAATTTCGAGTTGATAAGTTATACGAAATAATATTTTTAGTTTTATTTAACATTCAATCGCACATACATAAGATTTATATATATTTTTTTTTTTTCGAACCAGATTTAATTTTTGACATTTTTTGTTATGTTTTATTAATCTGATAAATCCAATGATACCCCATTGGGCTAGATCCCTTTCAAGAAAAAATGACACTCGATATTTTAACTCCAACGAAGTAATTATTATTATTAATATTAGTTTTATGTTTCATCGGCAATACATATCCAACATCGTATATACTCCAGTTTTGTGTGATTAGTTAGTGTAATTTTTTTTTTTTGAAAATCCAATTGCTATATCTATCTATAGTTAGAATACAATAAATAAAATTAATGCATACATTATCAATCAATGCCAAATACTCAACTATATATAATAAAAATAGTATCTACAAAAGACAATCCATTACTCTTTGTTGAAAAATTTATAAAAAATATATACATATTTATGATATATTTGTTTTATAAGCTAAGCTAAGCATCATTATTATTATTTTTTATTATTCTTAAATAATAAATTAGTAGTATTTTATTTTTAATACCATCTCATAATTTAATATATAGATATATAGATCTAAAATACAATAGTAAATCTAAAATAATAATAAAAAAATATATAAACTGGTTTTTTTAAAAAAACCTCCGACAATAAAAAAAACTTTATTTCGTTTATTATTAAATTAAACAACTAGATCTTATAAATAAAAAAACACTGAAACTCAATTTTTTTTAAACAAAAATATTAATATAATATAAAATTAAAACACAAAACAAAAAAAATTCCTTTACTATACAAACACTTCGATATCCCTTAAACTCCCTACAAAATCCAACATAGTTTAGATCTCGACCCTCTCACTTTTTATACAAAAATGAAGGAGTAACACCGATTCCCCAAGAAGAACATGAGTCTTCAAAATCTTTACATTCCGCTCAGGACCTTGCCTAATGAAGATCTCCAGAACAACACTCCTCTTCAATCTACTCCCAAAATCTATGACAAGGAGAACTTGTTTTCGGGCGAGAAGTACATTAGAGTTGGGGCTTCAAGTAGTAGGGTGGTCACCTAGATGGCCAGTCCGAAAGTTATTGGTAAGCAAAGCAATACTTATGCCAGCAATCTACTTCAAAGTGGTTCGACTCAAAATCGACTCTTGACTCTCAGCAAATCGAAACAAACTGAGTCTTCCAAAGGTTACCAGTATGTTCTGACTTCGGTCAAGTCAGTGTCCAAATTTGATCTCAGCGCAGTCAAACCTTCCGTAGTCAACCAAGAACAACCTAAAAGACCTCGGATCCTCTCGAAAGTGACAAACCAAATCTCACGCACCACCTCGATTCTGGAACAGTTCAGACTCGGGAAGGTCTTGGGCAAAGGGCGATTCGGGAATGTTTTTCTCGCCAAACACAATAATACCGGGGCTGTGTTCGCCATCAAGGACATCACGCTCGAAAAGATGAGCGATAAACTGGCCGAGCGACTGGCCGCGGAGATAAAAATCCAGAGTTACCTGAACCACGAAAACTGCCTCCAACTCTATAAGTTCTTCATCGAAAATAAACATCTATACCTTCTCCTCGAGTTTGGAGAGACCTCGCTCTTCGATATCGTGCGCAGGAAGAAGTACTTCACTGAAACAGAGACTGCATACTATCTCAGACAGGTCATTCACGCACTCAACTACCTCCACGATAATGGGGTCATCCATAGAGATCTGAAACCTGAAAACATAATCATTGTGAATGGAGTCGCCAAATTGGCTGATTTTGGGTGGGCAACATACACTCCTAAAATGTAAAAAAATTAGACAATCATCATTCATTAAAAAATATTTTACAATATTCGATTTTATTATAGGAAACGGATAACATTCTGTGGAACTTTAGATTATGTCTCTCCTGAAATCGTGAAAGGAGAATACTATGACCAGATGGTCGATGTGTGGAGTGTTGGGGTTCTCTGCTACTAGCTGTGCACAGGCCATGCTCCATTCGAGTCTCAGAAGAGCAGGGAAGACACTTACAAAAAAATAATGAACGTCGAACTCAAGTTCCCAAGGCACTTGAGCTACAATGTCCAGAACTTCATCAGCCGATTGTTGGTGAGAGATCCAACGCAGAGAATGTCGTTGGAAGAATGTCTAAAGCATCCATGGATGAAAACATACGAGTCATTTGATTGTCTGTGATTTTTCTAAAGCACACAGAGTGATGCTATTGCATCTTTTTTACAGATTTTTTACTATTGTTTTATTTATTTGTTTGAAAAATTCAATAAATTTTGGATTGAGTGATAATTTACAAATGTATATATAAATATCCCGATACTTTTAATTTAGTTTAGAAAATCATTGTTTATATATATTGTTTTCGCTGGCAAACTGTCGATCCAATAAAATAATTTTTGATAGCTAATGTTTAGAAAGTCAGCAATAAGCTTGGAAATGGCTTCTTATCATTGAATTATGTGATCATGCCATTTTATTTAAGAGTCAATTAATATGAGTATTATGGCTATGACTCTCTTTTCATATCTAATTGATTATTGAAATATTATATTGCAAGTATTCTAATAATTTGTGTGTCATTAAGAATAGGTAATAATATTGTTCATGGTTTTTCTTTCAAAATGTATTTATAAAATAAGAACACTATTTCTATAAAAATCCTAAAAAATCAATATATTGATATCAAATACATAATAGATATATTTCTAATATTTTTTATTTATTTTTCGTTTAAATCTAGGTTTTTTGCTTTGAAATTTAAGAGAAATAATATAAAATGGATTACATCACATAAAAAGAGAAAAACAATGATATTTATTTAAAATATATCTATATGCAAGCGTAGTTGCGGATACTTTTGTTTATCTCTCCTTCTTCCTTATATATTTTTTAAAGCAATTATAAAATATTATTAATTTACGTATTTTATCATATTCATTTCTTTCATTCCAATGTTTCAATAAATTAAGAAATATACGAAATAACAAAATATTTCCATTAAATATACAAATAAATAATAAATAACAATAATAACAATAAATATAAAAATAACAATAACAATAGTAAATTACATTTTTCAATAAATAGGAAAAAAGAAAATATATGAATGATAAAAAATAAAATAAATCATAAATAAGAAAGAATAATATTTTTAAAAAAGGGAGAAAAAACACTCTAAATCGAAACGTAATGACTGCCAAATAGCAACCCAATATTTAACTGTTACTCAAAAAGGTTTCCACCTTGAAACAGAATGCACAACAAACTCCTGTACCATATCACTGCTTTGTTATCAAACTATAACCTTTTTTTTATATTTAAAAAAATATATATTCTTAAATATAGCAATCAATTCCGTAAATATCTGAATCCCATAAATTGTAAATACTTAAACACGGGCTTCTAAAAGACATTAGGAGGTCAGTAGGCAAAATCAAGCAGGAGATCAGCAGCTCCAAACTCCCCAACAACCACAAATATTTTTCTATTAGCAAGCCCATGGAATAGAACTTAGCCACCCAGCATCCTGAATAGTTAGACGCCCGAGATCCCCGATGGTAACCGTCCTGGCGCAAGCCCAAGCCCCATTCCCAGAACGAAAATTATAAGTTTGAGTTCCGGGCGCGCATGAAATAGAAACAAGAAAAAGAGCTGCAAAAGCTTACAGAAGAGAACGAGCGAAAGAACTATCGGGAAAAAATGAAGGAGATCGAATTCATTAACAACAATTCTTACATGAAAGACAAGCTACAGAACTCGGTTCCACTAATTGAGTGGGACTACCTACGGGACTCTGAGCTTGAGTTTGAAGATTACAAAGAAACCCTCAACGAGTATGCGGGTACAGTCGAAAATCAAGGCCAGTACGCATTGAAAGGCAAGCCCCACCCCAAACGATGTCCTATAAAAAATATCGCCGAAGATTAGTATAATCAGCGCAACCGCATATTTAATGATCTTCAACAACTAAAAAGAAAACGAAGTGACATCTAGGCATCCTCCTCTTCAAGGATGTAATAGGAGTAAACAGTATCTAAAGAGGATGTGAAAACATTTATGCTCGAGCACAGGCTGTTTCTGGTTTACTACAATATCGAAACTCACGATCTGGAGAACCAGTTGAAATATACAGAGACTAAGGATAAGAACAGCCTCACAAGGTAGGAGTTTCACAGATTTTTGCTGGCTCCGAGGACTCTCTATTCTCATTTAGCTAGTCCAAGCCGGCAAAATCTGGAAGAACAATGCGTGCTCTCCGAAGAACACCTCTCCCTTCTGGAAGAGGTTTATCGGTAGGTTGATACCTTCGGGGATAATTAAGTGCACAAATCCAAACTGATACATATGCTAAGACATAAAAACAAGTACAAAAGACTTTTATCAGCCAATTGCGTGTTCTTTCCTGAGATAAAGAAATACTATCGAGTTGAAGAGGTGTTGTATGATCTCTAATGCAACGAGAAAATCAAGGCCATCTCTTGGCAAGGGTTGAAAAAGTTCGTCACTGAATATGATCGATCGACTGACAGAGAGTCACTGGATGCGATATGCCAACAGGCGGTGAGGAAGCACCAAGTGCCGGGAACCCACGTTTTCGCAGTTGGAACAGACTTTCTTGAATTGGCAAAAAAATGTTTCGATTTATTGCCCAAATGGTCGAAGTACTTTGTAAATACAGAGATGTTCTTAAGACTTATGACCTCCGATGATAAATATTCATTGTTCTAATCGCGAAAAGTAAGGACAGAGCCTTTCCAAGATTTACCCGTATAAACTGTTGAACATGTGCTCAATAGGATGTAGAAGGAGGCGGACCGCTTCCTTGATTTAGACGAGATGCTAGTGTATTTTAGTTTCAAAGGCCGGCCTTCCTTTTATTAAAGTATAAAGAATAGAGATTTTATTGGTAAAGTAGGTGACAGCCAAAAAGATGACTTGCCCTTGTCGATATCCAGCTCTGAGCAGGAGAACAAAAAAGAACAGGGCTCAAAACACGCACAGAAAAATAAAAAGAAGAAGAATGCATTGGCCAAAGCTAAGAGCTGCAGTAACATGCGGGACATCTATTAACTCCAGTTCACAGTGCCTGAGGAGTTTTAACTGACTCGACCAAGTCTTACAGGAAATATACGCAGACAAAAGCTTGAATAGATGCTGAGAGAAAAGGAGGAGGCCGAGCAGAAAGAGTTAGGCAAGAAATTTAAAGCCGGACCTGTCCCGAGAAGCAATAGCACGGACCTCTATCAAAGGCTAGTGGATCGGGCCGAACTGAAGAAACAACTCCGCAAACAGCTGGTTGCCAAAGAGACCAACTTCATGCCTCTGCGACTCCTAATCAATCCCAATTTCTGGAAGCCCAAAGAGAAGAAGGAGCAAGTTCCAAATGATGATTAATAATAGTAACAATACAAGTTCGTGCACAAACCATTGCCGGCATCTGTGAAGAACACGAATCTCCTCCAACAAATCAACGAGGCCAAGGCCAAAAGAAGAGAGAATATCAGGCAAAAAACCATCGAGTATTATGAATATGTGGAGGGACCTTCATTCGGAGATCTAATCCAGCCCAAGTCCAGGACAGCTTCTCCGGCTCTGAGCTTCAACCAAACCAGCAAGCCTGTCAGGGTAAAGGAGGTTCCAAACTTCCAGAAGCTGCACCAGATGCTCGAAGAATAGAAAAACAGGAATCGAAAAGCCTATGTTCCCACCATTCCCCAAGAATTCCATTTAACCAACTCAAACTTGAGGAAAAAGTAGACTAAATAACTTCGACAGAACCAAAGTATGGTCAACCTCAAGAGCAGTAAGAAGCCTTCAGGGAGCAGCATTTTGAAGACAGTCAACAAATCCCCTTCTCCTGCAAAGCCCATATTAGTTACCAAGAAATATCAAGCAATGGTCGAACATCGTAAAATAAAAGAGGAGGAAGCGCGAAGAGTGAAAGAATTCTAACTTCAGCAGGAACAATAAAAAATTATGAAAAGGAAGGGATTTGCGAAATATATGTTCCAAAACGTTCCTCAAGCCTCACTCTCGACACAATAGGTACTACAAGCAAAGACCAGAAAAAAACTACAACGATTCAACGATTATCAGCGATATTTAGAGCGACAGACAGAACAAGAGATCGCAGATATTTACGCTCGAGTGCTGCAGAGGCCATTCTTATTCGAAGGAGTACCGAATGATGGATACACCACCAATGCTGTTTCAGCAGGCAAGTTGAAGAAAAAAAGTCGAGCAGTGCAGCCTCAAATCAATAAAACCAGGAAGGAAAAACATATGAATGAGAATGTCACTAGAGGTAGGAAGAAGGTAATCGAGAATTAGTCAAGAGATGAGGACGAGGATGAAGAACCTGTTGAGTAGTAGGATGAAGACGACCAAGAAAATGAACAAGAAGAAGATGAAGAGTCGAGAGAGACCGTCCACGAGAAGAAATATCTAGGGAACTAACAACTAGAGATGGAAAGGTAGTCTTATGAGAATGAAGAGTAATAATAATAATTGGCTCACCAAGACCCTGAATCGAAGGTTGGAAGCGACGAAATTCGGAATGAGAGAAGCTGCACTTTCTGATTGGATTTTTTTAGATTTGTATAGTGGACAAAAGAAGAAACTGATTCTTTCTGAAATATAGATAAAATATCAAAATTTAAATGCATCATATAATTAATATACATAAAAAATCTATATTTTTTAATAAACCATAAGGAATAGTCCATTTTTGCATTTATAAATTAAAAACCTATTTAATGAATATAATTATGATGGTGTATAAAAAATATATGAAATATTCTACTGACTCTACTTAAATACTAAAATAAAAAATACATATATTAGACAAAGGAAAAACCATATCTGTAGAAATACTATTTTTCAACTCGACTATCGCTAAGACGTTCCCAGGACTCTCCTAAGATACTCGTATACAACAAAAATTATGGCATTCGCAGGAAGCACCCTCATCAGATCCGGTTTTAGGCCTAAATAGAATCCTTTCAGTCCGTGCTTTTTGTACACCTACTCACAAATGTCCCGCACCGACAACTTATGTTCGTCTAAGTGCTGTTTGTGCAGCGGTACTCGGTGGTCATGCAGGATCGTTCTCACGACAATATGCGGGTACGTGATGGTGCTGGCAATGCTCTTCGAGACCATCGCCGCCCCGAGGATCAACAGATGATTATTTGGATTGTTGTCATGGTTAAAGAGTTCTTTGATCTATTAGTAAATCGGAAAGTAAATACATGCGTGCACGAGGCCGAACATGCTCGCACTCAACCCTTTGTATAGAGATTTTAAGCCTTCTTCCCGAATCATCTGCTGTATTATAAGAAGGGAGTTAGTCTAAGTGTATTTCTCGTGGTCAGGACGCAGGATGTCAACCATAATTCTGGTCCTGATAACCCAGAGTGGGTTCGTGACGAGGTTAGTCACAGCCCCTGCCAATAGTGCGGAACCAGTGACGCTTGCCTGCTTTCCATATCCTTTAACTTCATGTAGGTACTACTTTGCCTTTGCGTAAATAGGGAAATAGATTGAGTTGAAAAATGGAACGGATATCACAGTTGTTGCATAACCTGAATATTATTAAATATAGGAGAAATAGTTGAAACCCGATTATTAATTTATTATTATTATTTTTATCATTTATTGTGTGTGTGCCTATATTTTTCTTTATATTTACCTTTATAAAAGCCTTTACGGCCTTCTTAGCGCCAGATAACTTTGAGTGTATGAAAGAAACTTGTATATTTATTTTAGTAACCTCTTCCTCCCTTTGTACTTATTTTTAGAATATAATAAACATCGTTTTTCGATAAGATAATATTTTTTTACCATAATATTCATTCGAGTGCGTGCGACATCGAGAGGGTTACATACCGTGACCGAGATGAACCCAGCAATCAAACCAGCTAAAAACTCATTCTTGGAATCTGATTTTGGATTTAATTATTTTGTTTTATGAGTCTGCATTTTATTTTGAAATGTTATTATTATTTTTTCTGAAA